>ML111799.1:54242-103163 GCA_003697995.1 Taxidea taxus jeffersonii
GATCACATACTGGGTCACAAATTAGACCTCAGCAAGCACAAAAAAGATTAAGATTATACATGCATATTTTTAGGCCACAGTGTTACGAAACGTGACATCATCTACAAGAAGAAATTTGGAAGGACCACAAATACATGGAAGTTAAAGAACATCCTATTAAAGAATGAATGGGTCAACCAGGAAATTAAAGAATTAAAAAATACATGGAAGCAAATGAAAATGAAAACATGACAGTCCAAAACCTTTGGGATGCAGCAAAAGTGGTCCTAAAAGGGAAGTATATAACATTGTAGGCCTTCCTCAAAAAAACAAGAAAAGTCTCAAATACACAACCTAACTTTACACCTATAGGACCTGAAGAAAGAACATCAAGTAAAGCCAAAACCCAGCAGGGAAAGAGAAATAATAAAGATTAGAGTAGAAATCAATGATATAAAATCAAACAGTAGAACAGATCAATGAAACTAGGTTCTTTAAAACAATAGGATCGATAAACCTCTAGTCAGACTTATAAAAAAAAAAGGACCCAAATAAATAAAATCATTAACAAAAGAGGAAAGATCACAACCAACACTGAAGAAATACAAAGAATTATGAGAATATTATGAGCAATTATATGCCAACAAATTAGGCAATCTGGAAGAAATGGCTGCATTCTTAGAAGCATGTAAACTACCAAAACTGAAACAGGTAGAAAAAGAAAACCTGAACAGACCCATAACCAGCAAAGAAATTGAAGCGGTAATCGACAATCTCCCAAGAAAGCAGAGTCTAGGGTCAGATGGCCTCCCAGTGCAATTCTACCACACATTTAAAGAAGAATTAATGGCTATTCCTCTGAAGTGGTTTCAAAAAATTGAAATGGAAAGAAAGCTTCTGAACTCAATCTGTGAGGCCAGCATTACCTTGATCCCCAAACCAAAGACCCCACAAAAAGAATTACAGACCAATATCCCTGATGAACCTGGATGTAAAAATCCTCACCAAGATACTCATAGGGTCTAACATTACATTAAAAGGATTATTCACCATGACTGAGAGTGATTTATTTCTGGGCTGCAGGGGTGGTTCAACATCTGCAAATCAGTCAACTTGACATAACACCTTAATAAAAGAAAGGACAAGAACCATATGATCCTCTCAGTGGATGCAGAAAAAGCATTTGTCAGAATACAGCATCCTTTCTTGATAACAGCCCTCAACCAAGTAGAGATTAGAAGGAATATACCTCAACATGAGAAAAGCCATAGATGAAAGACCCACAACTAATATCATCTTCAATGGGGAAAAACCGAGAGCTTTTTCCCTAAGGTCAGGAACATGACAGGTATGTTCACTCTCACCACTGTTGTTCAGCGAAGTACTGGAAGTCCTAGCCTCAGCAATCAGACAATGAGAAGAAATAAAAGGCATCCAGAATCGACAAAGAAGTCAAACTTTCTTCACAGATGACCTAATATTCTATGTAGAAAACCCAAACGACTCCAGCAAAAAAATTGCTAGAACTGATCAGGAATTCAGCAAAGTTGCAGGATATAAAATCAATGCACAGAAGTCTGTTGCATTTGTACATACCAACAATGAAACAGAAGAAAGAGAAATTAAGGAGTCAATCCCATTTACAGTTGCACCCAAAATTATAGATACCTAAGGAATAAATCTAACCAGAGGTAAAAAGATCAGTAGTCTGAACTATAGAACACTTATGAAAGAAATTGAGGAAGACAGAAAGAAATGGAGAAACATTCCATGTTCATGGACTGGGAGAACAGATATTGTTAAAATGTTTATACTACCCAAAACAATCTACACATTCAGTGCAATCTGTATCAAAATAACACAGCATTTTTTACAGAGTTGGAGCAAATAATCCTGAAATTTGTATGGAACCAGAAAAGACCCCAGATAGCCAAAGGAATTGAAAAAGAAAACCTGGAGGCATCACAATTCCAGACTTCAGGCTCTTTTACAAAGCTGTAGTCATCAAGACAATATGGTATTGGCACAAAAACAGACACACACAGATCGTGGAACAGAATAGAGAACCCAGAAATGGACCCTTGACCCTATCACCAACTAATCTGCAACAAAGCAGATAAGAATAGCCAATGGGGAAAAAAAGTCTCTTCAACAAATGCTGTTGGGAAAACTGGACAGCTACATGCATGCAGAAGAATGAAACTGGACCACTTTTTTACATCACATAAAAAATAAATTCAAAATAGATGAAAGACCTAAACATGAGACAGGAATCCATCAAAATCCTAGAGGAGAACACAAGCAGTAATCTCTACTACCTTGGCCGCAGAAACTTCTTGCTAGACATTTTTTATTTTAATAATTGTTAACAAGTTTATAGACCACCTCCATATTTGGTCCAGAGTTTGAAAAACATTGCAGCAAATTGGCACTGTATTAGAATAGAAACCATATATGCTGATTTTATTCCATTCTGTCCCAGCACTTAATATGACATTTAGGACATAGAACGATGTATAAAAATTTAGTGAGTGAAAGGAATAAAAATCTTTAAAAAGATGTTTTCAAAGTACTATCCCAATTTTTGTCAACAAGAAAACATGTTTATAGAAAGGCTTAATAATTCACTGAGGCAAGGGAAACATGAGCAAAAATGAACTATTGGCGCTTCATCAGAATAAAAAGGTTTTGCACAGCAAAGGAAACAATCAACACAACTAAAAGGCAGCCTCCAGAATGGCAGAAGATATTTGTAAATGACATAACAGATAAAGGGCTAGTATCCAAAATCTATAAAGAACTTTTCCAAACTGAACATCCAGAGGACAAATAATCCAGTCAAGAAATGGGCGGAAGACATGAGCAAAGATTTCTCCAAAGAAAACATACAAATGGCTGGTAGACACATGAAAAAATGCTCAACATCACTTGTCATCAGGGAAATACAAATCAAAACCACAATGAGATACCAACTCACACTAGTCAGAATGGATAAAATTAACAACTCAATGAACAACAGATGTTGAGGAGGGTGTAGAAAAAGGGAAACCCTCTTATACTATTGGTGGGAATGCAAATTGGTGCAGCTACTCTGGAAAACAGTATGGAGGTTTCTCAAAAAGTTAAAAATAGAACTGCGATACAACCCAGCAATTGCTATGGTAGATATTTATCCAGAGGATGCAAAAATAGTGATCCAAAGGGACACCTGCACCTCAGTGTTTATAGCAGTAATGTTCATAATAGCCAAAACATGGAAGGAGCCCAGATGTCCACCAACAGATCAATGGATAAAGATGTGTTACATGCACACACAAACACACAATGGAATATTAGCCATCAAAATGAATGAAACCTTTTTCATTTGGAACACAAGCAGGGGGAGTGGGAGAGGGAGAAGCAGGCTTCCCACTGAGCAGGGAGCCCTATGTGGGGTTCGATCCCAGGACCCTGGATTCAAGAACTGAGCCGAAGGCAGACACTTAATGACTGAGCCACCGTAGTGCCCATGTTTTTGTTGGCTTTGAGGGGAGTTCTCTGTGCCTCTTGGCCTTGAGTGTCTGTTTCTTTCCTCAGATTAGGGAAAGAGCCACAATTTGTGCAAATATACCTTCTGACTCCTTTTCCTGCTCTTTTTCTGGAGCTTCTATGGTATGGATATTATTTTGCTTTATGGTTTTGTTGAGTCCTCTAAATCTGCCTTTGTTATCTAATAGTTTTCTTTCCCTCTTCTTTTCAGCATTATTATTTTCCAAAATTTTATCTTCTTTATCACTGATTTGCTTTTCTGCTTCATTCATCTTCATTTATATCGTCTCCACCTGGGACTGTATCTCAGTTATAGCACTTTTTTCTTAATTTCAGCCTAGCTAGAGTTTAGTTCTTTTATCTCTATGATAAGGGATGCTATAGTGTCTTCTATGGGTTTTTTTTGAACCCAACTCGAATGATTCTTTAGAATCATTGTTTTAAATTCTAATTCAGACATCTTACTTGTATCAGTATTGATTAAATCCCTGATTGTAAGTAGTACCTCCTTTCTTTTGGGGTGAATTTCTCCATCTCAAGATTTTTGTCCAGAAAAGAAAAGAAGAAAGAAAACAACAACAACAACAAAACAAAACTAGATCCTGGGTGTGTTTTCATCTGCTTATTTAAAGAAACTAGATCCCCAAAATAAGAGAGAAAAAAATACATATATCTATATGAAATACATTGAGAGGTGACTGAAAAAGAATACATGTGTATTAACTATATATACAAATAAAAATTAGAATTAAAAATTGAAAAAATAAGAAAACAACAAAAAAATAAAAGAATAAAGAAACAGTGAATACTAGATACTGTTTTCCCTAGAGCTAAAGTCCTTTGTGATCAGTTAATTGGTGTGATTTCGTTGTTTGTGCTGGTCTTCTAGAGGAAGGGCCTATTGTGCTGATTATCAGGTGGACCTGATTTTGTGGAAATGTGCCTTCAGGGTGTAGAGCTTTGTGTACTCTGCTCTGAACTCCACTAGGTGGTAGTGTTTTACTCTGTGAAGGCTTTCAGCACTGATCAGCAGGTTGAATATGGCAGTCACCCTGCTGTCTGTCCCTGGAGATGATAATTTCTATCACCCACTCTTCTGTGAGTCCTCACAGAAATCCAATCACTCTTGTCTCCCTGGTTTCTATCAGAACTGTATGTTCACCCTGCCTGTGTCTGAGCCTTTTATCTCAGGCATGCAACTGAGTTTCAAAACTCCAACAAATTTTAAGGGCTTTTGAGGTGGGATCCCACCATTCCTCCCAAGGAGAGTCTTGCCAGCCTTGTTCATTTTGCCCACAACACCCCAGGAGAGTGATTGCACAATCACACAGCAGTTCATGGTTTATGGCAACACAGAGCAGAAAGCTGGCACATAGACTCATCATTCTCAGACTACTTCCATACTCTTTTGCCTAGGCGCCACACATTCCTTTAAGCCAGGCATGTCCCCTACTGTAGCAGACTTCTACAAGTTCTGATTTTGCACTCCATTACTTGTAGTACTTTGCAGGATCCTCCTTAAGCAGATTTCTATCTTGCTGCTTTACCCT
The DNA here is from genome assembly GCA_003697995.1 of Taxidea taxus jeffersonii. Classification (NCBI taxonomy): domain Eukaryota; kingdom Metazoa; phylum Chordata; class Mammalia; order Carnivora; family Mustelidae; genus Taxidea; species Taxidea taxus. Next base: position 59,300 of record ML111799.1, read on the forward strand.
AGCTATATCACACTGGATCTAGGTCTCCTCACCTCCGACCTCCCAAACAGAGGTCGCCTTTCTACTTGTAGACTTGTAACAGTTGCTTTCTCATACGTGCAATCGATTGGTTGATTTCTTGGGTGTTCAGAATGAGTTAGTAACTGTATAATTGTATTTAAGGAACAAGACAAGCTTAGAGTCCCCCTATTCCTCCACAGTCTTTTTTTTTTTAAACTTTATTTGAGAGATAGAGACACAGAGAGTGAGCGTGAATGAGAGAGAGAAAGAGAGCTCAAGTGAAGGGGAAGGACAGGGAGAGGGAGAAGCAGGCTCCCCACTGAGCAGGGAGCCTGACGCAGCACCACGCTTGATCCCAAGACCCAGAATCATGACCTGAGCTGAAAAGAGACCCTTAACTGAGCCACCCAGGCACCCCTGCTCCACCATTTTAATTCCTCCTCCCTTTATGTGCCTTTTTAACACTTAAAACCATTATGATTGACTTGAAGTTGATGTAAGAATACTAATCTGGATATGGAACCAGAAAAGACCTCGAATAGCCAAAGGAATATTGAAAAAGAAAACCAAAGTTGGTGGCATCACAATTCCAGACTTCAAGCTCTACTACAAAGCTGTCATCATCAAGACAGTATGGTACTGGCACAAAAATAGACACACAGATCAATGGAACAGAATAGAGAGCTCAGAAATAGACCCTCAACTCTATGGTCAACTAATCTTCGACAAAGCAGGAAAGAATATCCAATGGAAAAAAGACAGCCTCTTCAACAAATGGTGTTGGGAAAATTGGACAGCCACATGCAGAAAAATGAAATTGGACCATTTCCTTACACCACACACGAATATAGACTCAAAATGGATGAAGGACCTCAACGTGAGAAAGGAATCCATCAAAATCCTTGAGGAGAACACAGGCAGCAACCTCTTTGACCTCAGCCACAGCAACTTCTTCCTAGGAACAACGCCAAAGGCAAGGGAAGCAAGGGAAAAAATGAACTATTGGGACTTCATCAAGATCAAAAGCTTTTGCACAGCAAAGGAAACAGTCAACAAAACCAAAAGACAACTGACAGAATGGGAGAAGATATTTGCAAACAACATGTCAGATAAAGGGCTAGTATCCAAAATCTATAAAGAGCTTAGCAAACTCAACACCCAAAGAACAAATAATCCAATCAAGAAATGGGCAGAGGACATGAACAGACATTTCTGCAAAGAAGACATCCAGATGGACATCAGACACATGAAAAAGTGCTCCACATCACTGGGCATCAGGGAAATACAAATCAAAACCACAATGAGATACCACCTCACACCAGTCAGAATGGCTAAAATGAACAAGTCAGGAAATGACAGATGCTGGCGAGGATGTGGTGAAAGGGGAACCCTCCTACACTGTTGGTGGGAATGCAAGCTGGTGCAACCACTCTGGAATACAGCATGGAGGTTCCTCAAAAAATTGAAAATAGAGCTACCTTATGACCCAGCAATTGCACTACTGGGTATTTACCCTAAAGATACAAACGTAGTGATCCAAAGGGGCACGTGTACCCGAATGTTTATAGCAGCAATGTCCACAATAGCCAAGTTATGGAAAGAACCTAGATGTCCATCAACAGATGAATGGATAAAGAAGAAGTGGTATATATATACAATGCAATACTATGCAGCCATCAAAAGAAATGAAATCTTACCATTTGCGACGATGGATGGAACTAGAGTGTATTACGCGTAGCAAAATAAGTCAACTGGAGAAAGACAACTATCACATGATCTCCCTGATATGAGGAAGTGGAGATGCAACGGGGATGGGGGTTAAGGTGGTAGGAAAAGAAAAAATGAAACAAGATGGGATCAGGAGGGAGACAAACCAAAAGAGACTCTTAATGTCATAAAACAAACCGAGGGGAGTTGGGGAGAGGGGGGTTGGGAGAGGGTGGTGGGGTTACATTATATGTTTAAATAAAAAAAAATAAATAAAAAAAACAACAACAAAAAAACGTGAAAAAAAAAAGAATACTAATCTGGAAGCCTACCTTCCCTCGGTTGGGATTTCAGGAAAGGCAATAATTCAGGCACTGGTAGTCAGCATTAGTCAAGAGAAAATGAATTTTTTATTGCAATAGAATTGAAGTTTAGGAGCCGCCTGGGTGGCTCAATTGGTTAAGTGACTGCCTTCAGCTCAGGTCATGATCCTGGAGTTCCTGGATCAAGTCCCACATCGGGCTCCCAGCTCCTTGGGGAGTCTGCTTCTCCCTCTGACTTTCTCCCCTCTCATTCTCTCACTCTCTCTCTCTCTCTCTCAAATAAATAAATAAAATCTTTTTAAAAAAAGAATTAAAGTTTATCCTAGCAAATTTGTTTTTATTTTTTCTTCCATAAGTCAAACATTATCACAATTGCATCTTTGAATCATTACTGTACTAACAAATATAGACTATTTCTGTACTCTATCGTGCCACTTATTTAACAGTTGTTATAGACTGTCCTGTTACTAGTTTATTTTATAATGATAGATAATTTTCAAATACTCTTTTTTTTTTAATAATTTCAAACTTTCAGCTTCTTCCCAGTTCGTTTTTTTTTTAAGATTTTATTTATTTATTGTCACAGAGAGATATCACAAGTAGGCAGAGAGGCAGGCAGAGGTGGGTTGAAGCAGGCTCCCTGCTCAGAAGGGAGCCCAATGCAGGGCTCGATCCCAGGACCCTGAGATCATGACCTGAGCCGAAGGCAGAGGCTTATGAGCCACCAGGCGCCCCTCTTCCCAGTTCTAATGTGATACCTTAATGCATTATATTACAGGTATTTGTTTACTCAGTCTGCTTCTATTTAAGACTATGATTTCTTTGTATTCTCATTCCCTGGTTTATATCTATTACATAACATAAACTCAAAGAATAAAATGATTAACTCATTATTTGCAAGATGGGAAATTGAAGTCCTTGAGTTTGCAATCGTTTTTTGCTCTAATTTCCTTACTTATATCCCAACAATATCAGTTTTAATTTAAAAATTTAATAATTGAAAGTGAAAATGCCTGCTTGAAACCTCTTACTGATAGTTATGTAGTTTTTCATTTTAGTAACATCTAGCCCTCTTGCTGTTTATCTTACTATGGTCTTGCTTACTATATCACTTGTATATGTTGTATAATATGAATTAAGTTAAATACCATTAGTGTTTTCATCATTCATTCACAGCACTTTCAATCTAGGAAGTAATTCTCAAATCAAGGTTTGAACACTATTTCCATTAGGATAAATAATAATATTAAAAAGTTTAAATGTGCAGTTTTTAATAAACTTTATTTGGCTGAATTAGGTTGTTTTATAATGGAAACCAAAATGTTGTTTATCAGTTTATATTTAAGACAAGAAATATCCCAAAGTATCTAGAATATGTAAGTGCCTTATTTGTGATACTCTTTTCTTTCTTTCTTTTTTTTTTTTAAGTTAACAAGCAGTTTGTTTTATTTTTAAATCTAGGATGAGATACTTGGTTTCACCAGCTTATTTTTCAGTAACTTTTGAGGTGACCATATGAAGTCCAGTATTGTGATGCCTCCAGCTTTGGAACTTTTCTTTTTCAACATTCCTTTTGCTATTTGGGGTCTTTTCTGGTTCCATACAAATTTCAGAATTATTTTTTCCAGCTCTGTGAGAAAAGCTGATGGTGTTTTGATAGGGATTGCATTGAATGTATAGGTAGGTAGCACAGACATTTTAACGATATTTGTTCTTCCAGTCCAGGAGCATGGAACATTTTTCCATTTTGTTGTGTATTCCTCAATTTCAGGGAAGAAATACTTTTCTGAGTATAGATCCTTTGCCTCTTTAGTTAGGTTTATTCCTAGGTATCTCACGGTTTTTGGTGCAATTGTAAATGGGGTCGACTCCTTAATTTCTCTTTCTTCTAATTGTTAGTGTATAGAAATGCAACTGATTTCTGTGCATTAATTTTTATATCCTGCCATGTTGCTGAATTCCTGTATGAGTTCTAGAAATTTTGGGGTGGAGTCTTTTGGGTTTTCCACATGTAGTATCATATCATCTCAAATGACTTATTTGTTGATTTGGATGCTTTTTATTTATTTTTGTCTGATTGCTGAGGCTAGGACTTCCAGTACTATGTTGAACAACAGTGGTGAGAGTGGACATCCCTGCAGTGTTCCTGACCTTAGGGAAAAGCTCTGTTTTTCCCAGTTAAGAATGATATTCACTGTTGGCTTTTCATATATGGCTTTTATGCTATCGAGGTATGTTCCTTCTATCTCTACCTTGTGAAGAGTTTTAATCAGGAAATTTTGCTACACTTTGTCAAATGCTTTTTCTGCATCTGTTGAGAGGATCCTATGGTTCTTGTCCTTTCTTTTATTTATGTAGTGTATCACATTGATTGATTTGTGGATTTTGAACCAACTTTGCAGCCCAGCAATAAATAAAGAGAAGAAAAAATTAAAATTGAAAGATCAAAGAACCATGGAGAGAAAAAAAAAAACAATGAATTCTGTATGAAAAATTCCCCTAGCACTAGACTTTTGCAGTTCTAAGTGATGGGTAAACTTGTTTTTAGCTGGATCTTCCTGCTGATCTTCTGAGGGAGGCGCCTGTTGTGGTGATCCTCTAGTGCCCCCCCCCACCATTTTGGTGAGAATTTTTGCATCTGTGTTCATCAAGAATATTGGTCTGTAATTCTCTTTTGTTGATGGGATCCTTGTCTGCTTTTGGGATCAAGGTGATACTGGTCTCATAAAATGAGTTTGGAAGTTTTCCTTTCATTTCTATTTTTTGGAACAGTTTCAGGAGAATAGGAATTAATTCTTCTTTAAATGTTTGGTAGAATTCCCTGGGAAGCCATCTGGCCCTGGGGTTTTGTTTGTTTGGAGATTTTTGATAACTGTTTCAATCTCCTTACTGGTTATGGGCCTATTCAGGTTTTCTATTTCTTCCTGCTTCAGTTTTGGCAGTTTATATGTCTTTAGGAAAGCATCCATTTCTTCCAGATTGTCAAATTTGTTGGCATAGAGTTGCTCATAATATGTTCTTATAATTGTTTGTATTTCCTTGGTGTTGGTTGTGATCTCTCCTCTTTCACTCATGATTTTATTTATTTGGGTCCTTTCTCTTTTCTTTTTGATACATCTGGTCAGGGGTTTGTCAATCTTATTAATTTTTTTCAAAGAACCAGCTCCTAGTTTCATTGATTTGTTCTGTTGGGTTTTTTTTGTTTCTATTTCATTGATTTCTGCTCTGATCATTATGATTTCTCTTCTCCTGCTGGGTTTAGGGTTTTTTTTGTTGTTCTTTCTCCAGCTTCTTTAGGTGTAGGGTTAGGTTGTGTATTTGAGACCTTTCTTGTTTCTTGAGGAAGGCTTCTATCGCTATATATTTTCCTCTCAGGACTGCCTTTGCTGTGTCCCACAGATTTTGAACCGTTGTGTTTTCATTATCATTTGTTTCCATGAATTTTTTCAATTCTTCTTTAATGTCCTGGTTGACCCATTCATTCTTTCGAAGGATGCTGTTGAGTCTCCATGTATTTAGGTTCTTTCCAAATTTCCTCTTGTGATTGAGTTCTAGCTTCAGAGCATTGTTGTCTGAAAGTATGCAGGGAATGATCCCAATCTTTTGATACCGGTTGAGACCTGATTTATGACCCAGGATGAGATCTATTCTGGAGAATGTTCCATGGGCACTAGAGAAGAATGTGTATTCTGTTGCTTTGGGATGGAATGTTCTGAATATATCTGTGATGTCCATCTGGTCCAGTGTATCATTTAAGACCTTTATTTCCTTGTTTTCTTTTGCTTGGATGATCTGTCCATTTCAGTGAGGGGAGTGTTAAAGTCCCCTACTATTATTGTATTATTGTCAATGTATTTCTTTGATTTTGTTATTAATTGGTTTATATAGTTGGCTGCTCCCATGTTAGGGGCATAGATATTTAAAATTGTTAGATCTTCTTGTTGGACAGGCCCTTTGTATAGTGTCCTTCCTCATCTCTTATTATAGTCTTTGGCTTAAAATTGAATTGATCTGATATACGGATTGCCACGCCAGCTTTCTTCTGATGTCCATTAGCATGGTAAATTGTTTTCCACCCCCTCATTTTCAATCTGGAGGTGTCTTCGGGTCTAAAATGAGTTTCTGGTAGGCAGCATATTGATGGGTTTTGTTTTTTTATCCATTCTGAAACCCTGTGTCTTTTTTTTTTTAATTTTAATTTTTTTATTTGACAGAGATCACAAGTAGGCAGAGAGGCAGGCAGAGAGAGGAAGGGAAGTAAGTTCCCCGCTGAGCAGAGAGCTTGATGCGGGGCTCAATCCCAGAAACCTGAGATCACAACCTGACCGAAGGCAAAAACTTTAACCCACTGAGCCACCCAGATGCCCCCCCCTGTGTCTTTTGATTGGGGCATTTAGCCCATTTACATTCAAGGTAAGTATTGAGATATGAATTTAGTGCCATTGTAATGCCTGTAAGGTGACTGTTACTGTATATTGTCTCTGTTCCTTTCTGATCTACTACTTTTAGGGTCTCTCTTTACTTAGGACCCCTTTCAATATTTCCTGTAGAGCTGGTTTGGTGTTTGCAAATTCTTTCAGTTTTTGTTTGTCCTGCAAGCTTTTTATCTCTCCTATTTTCAATGATAATCTAGCTGGATATAGTATTCTTGGCTGCATGTTTTTCTCGTTTAGGGCTCTGAATATATCATGCCAGTTCTTTCTGGCCTGCCAGGTCTCTGTGGATAAGTCTGCTGCTACTCTAATATTTTTACCATTGTATGTTACAGACTTCTTGTCCAGGGCTGCTTTCAGGATTTTCTCTTTGTCGCTAAGACTTGTAAATTTTACTATTAAATGACGGGGTGTGGACCTTTTCTTATTGATTTTGAGGGGTTTCTCTACACCTCCTGGATTTTGATGCTTGTTCCCTTTGCCATATTAGGGAAATTCTCTATGATAATTCTCTCAAATATACCTCCTGCTCCCCTCTCTCTTTCTTCTTCTTCTGGAATCCCAATTATTCTAATGTTGTTTCGTCTTATGGTATCACTTATCTCTTGAATTCTCCTCTCGTGGTCCAGTAGTTGTTTGTCTCTCTTTTGCTCAGCTTCTTTATTCTCTGTCATTTGGTCTTCTATATCACTAATTCTTTCTTCTGCCTCATTTATCCTAGCAGTAAGAGCCTCCATTTTTTATTGCACTTCATTAATAGCTTTTTTTATTTCAACTTGGTTAGATTTTACTTCTTTTATTTCTCCAGAAAGGGCTTTTATTTCTCCAGACAGGGTTTCTCTAATATCTTCCATGTCTTTTTTGAGCCCGGCTAGAACCTTGAGAACCATCATCCTGAACTCTAGATCTGACATATTACCAATGTCTGTATTGATTAGGTCCTTAGCCTTTGGTACTCCCTCTTGTTCTTTTTTTTTTTTTTTTTTTTTTTTCTTTTGTGGTGAGTTTTTCAGCCTTGTCATTTTGTCCAGATAAGAATATATAAAGGAGCAAATGAAATACTAAAGAGGTGGCAAAGACCCCAGGAAAATGTGCTTTAACCAAATCAGAAGAGACCCCAGATTGTGTGGGGGGGAGAAAGGGAGCAAAAAGAAGTTCAGGGAAAAAAAATTTTTTTTAAAAAGAACACAAATAGGGGCGCCTGGGTGGCTCAGTGGGTTAAAGCCTCTGCCTTCAGCTCAGGTCATGATCTTAGGGTCCTCGGATTGAGCCCTCTGCTCAGTGGGAGCCTGCTTCCTCCCTCTCTCTCTGCCTGCCTCTCTGCTACTTGTGATTTCTGTCTGTCAAATAAATAAATAAAATCTTAAAAAAAAAAGAACACAAAGAAAAAATAGAAAATATATATATATATTAGACTGGTGACTAGAACAGGATCACTCACTTAATTTTGGGAGTATTTTGTTCTCTTAGAAGAAACTACCTCCCAAAATTTTAAGGAATCAAAAACATATATAAGGGTAAACACAATGAAGGGATGGAATATGACTATAAAGATGAAAAAAAATTTTTTTTCAATTTCTAACAAAGGAGTTGATAAGGTAAGTTGGTTGGGAGAATAAAAAAAAAAAAGTGGAGAGAACTTGCTTGGGCTGGAGACTAGATCAAGCCCAGTGCTAGATTTAGGGTGTATTTTGATCTATTATAAGAAGTTGTACCCCAAATTTTTTAGAAGAAAAAACCCTATGTGTATACAAAGAATAAAGTTAGATACAATGAAGGATAAAATATGAACATAATAATGAAGGTTCAAAAAAGATTTCTTTTTAAAGAAAGGTATTAAGATAAACTAGTTAAAAAATGTTAAAAGAGGAAAGGGTAAAAGTTAAAAAAAATTAGCAGAAGAAAAAAAAATTTTTTTTAATTAATTAACGGTGCAAGGCTAAAAAGATTCATGGGTAGAAAGCCATGAATTCCATGCTTTGCTTTCTCCTCTGGAATTCCGCTGTTCTCCTTGGTAAGTGAACTTGGTCTTGGCAGGATTTCTTGTTGATCTTCTGGGGGAGGGGCCTGTTGTAGTGATTTTCAAGTGTCTCTGCCCCAGGCGGAACTGTACCACCCTTATCAGGGGCGGGGCTAAGTAATCCGCCTTGGCTCACTTTGGGGAGCTTTTGTTCCCTGAACGCTTTCCGTAGAGTTCTGTAGGACGGAATGAAAATGGCAGCCTCCCAATCTCCGGCCTGGAGGAGCGGAGAGCTTGGGGCCCCACTCTTCAGTTCGCCTTCAGAGAAAAGCACTCAGTCACTCCTGTCTCCCCGGCCTCCAGCCGTGCTTGGAGAAAATTGTGCAATCACTCCCGTCTCACTGGCCTCCGGCTGTGCTCCAAGCTCACCCAGCCTGTGACCAAGCATCTCTGTCTCTGGCACACAGCCCCACCTGGAGTCTCCAAACCCTGCAGATCCCTGAGCTCTTCCAGGTCTCCTGGATCTTGTGGGGACCCCACACACAGAGCACCGGCCTGTGTTGCGGATTACGGTTCAAGGTAACCCCAAGTTGAGAGCTCACTCCTCGGCTCTGTCTCTGTAGCCGGCTTCCCTGCTCTAATACCTTTGAGCTCTGCGACACAGATACCCCCGATCCTTCTGTGACCCCGCAGAACCAGAAGCCATGCTGTCCCTGTGAGGTCTTCATCCTCGTTTAGCCTCTGGAGCGATGTTAAAAGTCCTGATTTTGTGCTCCGTTGCTCCACTGCTTGCCGGGAGCCAGCCCCTCCCGCCGTGGTCTATCTTCCCGTCGCTTTCAATTCAATTCTCTGCTGGGCCTACCTTTTAGAAAGTGGTCAATTTTCTGTTTCTAGAATTATTGCTCTTCTCTTCGATCTCCTGTTGGATTTGTAGGTGTTAGGAATGGTTTGATAAGCTCTCTAGCTGATCTCCTGCTACCTGATGTCGTCTCAGCCTGCTACTTCTCCGCCATCTTGACTCCTCCCCCCTACACTAAGTACTTTTAATCTGGTATATATTTTGTACTTAATGTGCATTTCAGTTCCTTCCTTCAATTACTTGTGAAAATTAATGAATCACTCTGTGTATCAAATCCCAATTTTTACAAAGGCAACAGTTGTTAAGAATTAAATTAGATAATATATGACATGTCTGGCAAATAGTAAGTGTTACATAATTCTTAGCTGTTTTCTTAAAAAAAAAAATTCAAACAGGTAACCATGGCAGTAATGACCTCACTGCCTTAAGGCAACATCATATTTTAGGGATTAAGTTGTAACCCTTAAACACTCATCTCTTTGCCTTGGACAATGCCGGACACACATATCTCTCCAACTGCTTGTTTAAATTATTTTTGAAGAGAAACAAAATCATTTTAGTTCATCAGTTGTGACTCATGCTCATGTACAACACTGATATAAGATGTTAATAACATCTGGAAAGAAGACTGCTGGAGCATCTGGGAAATAGATCTCTTTACTTTGTACTCAATTTTTCTGTAAATTCTTTTTTTTTTAAAGATTTTATTTATTTATTTGATAGAGATCACAAGTAGGCAGAGAGGCAGGCAGAGAGAGAGGAAGGGAAGCAGGCTCCCTGCTGAGCAGAGAGCCTGATGTGGGGCTCGATCCCAGGACCCTGGGACCATGACCCGAGCTGAAGGCAGAGGCTTAATCCACTGAGCCACCCAGGTGCCCCTCTGTAAATTCTGTTAAAAGCAAACCAAGAAGGCAAATACTGTGTCTGTTATTAGTTCTTGCTACATCTTAGTTGTGTCAGAATCCATCAGTAAAAGTGGTGTAATAGTAAAAGCACTATTAAAAGTGCTTTTTAGTAATAAAATGATATGTTTGTAGTTAAAAATAAAACTTAATGTTTCCTTTTTTGGTAGTCATTCATTATCCACCTCTTTTTAAGTAATATATGGTAAACTTAAGCATGAAAATATTGTTTTTACTCTATGGTCATTGGGGGGGGCAATGGGCAATTATTGGTGGCATTCTGATGCTAATGGCAGAAATACTCCATAAATATACATGACCACGGTTTTGAGAATATTTTCTTTTCCTAATTTCAGGTTGGGTGGGACTATATCAGCATACAAGATAGTACCAGATGAAATAGAAGAAATCAAGGTAAAGTATGCCATTTTTCATCTCTTAGCAGACTTAGTATCTCACCGGGTAGGTGGGGGAAGCATTGCTTTTTCTTTACACTATTTAATCTTTGGGTGTATTGGGACTTCATTTAAGTCACAGTTATCCTATTTGAGTTTAAAAACATAAAATAATCCTCATCAGATTTCAATTACCATTATCAATGCATTTCTATGACAATTTTTTTATAAGATCCAAAGGAGCACTTCATGTGAAATTCACTGAAAACCTACATAAGAAACATTATGTATAGGCATTAGTGTGCATAATGGATTATCTTTCTATCTTGTTTTAATTTATTTTCCCTGTGAGCTTTCACTAATTATAAATACCAATCTTCTAGAAAATATTTTCTGGTTCCACTGAAAACACAGTATGACAATTGCAATTTAAAATTTATACATTAAATGAAAACTTGACTTTTCTCTTTGAAAATTACGTAGTCTGCATTTTTCTGTTTTTAACATTTTATTCAATCCTATGAACTGTTAGTCTTCTGGCATATCATGTGGCCCTTCCCCAAGAGCAATTTATAATCTAATAAGAACTGAACTTATTGTCTGTTATATAAATAAAATTTAACAACTGGAAAGCAATAGTTAAGGATAACAATACTGAGTTGAATTGCTAACAATGACATTTAAAGATCCAAACAAATCATCAAGCTGATTTAATCAGCCTTTCCAAAATCAAGTTTAATAAATTTAAATTTTAGTCAATAATTTCATTTGCTCACATTATTTTCAAATAAGTTAATGTTATTGGTCTTTATTATGTAATACACTATTAGTTTCAATATGCCTGGTGTCCTATATAGCCAATCAGAAATTAATCCAGTAATTATATTCTAGCTGGAAAAAGTAAACCAGGAGTGTCAAAAGACCCATTCCAACCTGATATAAGTTCATATAATACTTTGGTTTAGAGAAACCTTAGGTCCAGTCCAGCTTGTGTTGCTATTAACTTAAAGAGGAGATGTAAGAGAAGGAATAAGTTTAAGAGGAAAGAGGGTAAGCTTTGAACTTACTTGGGTCCCTCTCAGATAACCAAATGCCCATTAAGTAATTGGTTAAATCGTCCAGAACCTCAGAAGTAAGATAATTTTATTTTTCAATTGATGTTGGAATTTGTTCTTATCCAAAAACTACCTGAGACAATGCTAGTTAATGGAATCACCTAAAAAAGCTATATTAAGTAATAACAGTAGACCAAAACTGCTGACCTATCCAAGAACCAAGCGATTCATATATTTTTTAATTAATTAAATTAATTAGAAGAAACACTGTCTATTTTTTGTAATGACTTTTCTCTAAGGAAGTAATTTTTCATTGTGTTTTTTGAAATTCTAGATTATAGGAGTTATCCCTCAGTAGATTCCTTTAAAAAAACATGACTCATGGATGACATTACTATATGATTTTTTAAAATTAATTACTGGGATTATATCTAAACCAGCTTCAGAGAGTTTGAAGCCTGAGGAAAAAATATGAAATTGATTCTTGTTTCAAAAGCATTGGAAGTAAACCTGTTATAAAATATTTTATCAACATTTATTTGATGGCAACATTAGCATTGTCAACTGAAGTCAGATATAATCTTTTTGTTTTGATTGGAGGATATGTGAAACATCTGGTTATAATGTTCACTTTAGTTGGTAAATAACTGAGTAATTTAAAATTATCTGAATAGTACAATGGAGTTTAAATTTGAAATACATCTACAATATACCATGTATAAATAAATATGCATGTGTATTTTTATTATTAAAATATGATTGATTAATAGAACACAGTTCAATTTTTACAGAGTATGGTAATCTTCACAATATTTCTAGCACCAGAAATTATTATTTAGTTCATACATGGTTTGAATTAAGCATTTACTGATTGATTACAATAAATCACCACATAGTGGATGCTTGGCCAAAAGCTTAAGGGATAAAGTGCAAATTCATTTCTGGCCCAATCATGACCATCTGTTCCACCCAATATCCTGAGTTTTTATTATTTCACAGTCATTTTATTTAGTTTTATTTTTATATACATCCCTTACTATTTTGTGTTTCTCTTTGAATTTTATATGAATTGAATCACAATGTATACATTCTCTTGTGCCTTAGTTCTTTGGTTCAGCACTATGGGATTTATTCATATTCATTATCTATATCATATTCATGTTCATTATCTATAGCTAAGATTTTGGGGGGGTTTTGTTTTGTTCTTTTTTTTTGTTTTATTTTTATTTTTTTCTGTATAATACTCCATTGTGCCACAAATTAGTGAGACATCCTACTTTTTTTATTTTAAAGTTTTTATTTATTTATTTGACAGAGAGAGATCACAAGTAGGAAGAGAGGCAAGCAGAGACAGAGGAGGAAGCAGGCTCCCTGCCAAGCAGAGAGCCCGATGCAGGACTCGATCCCAGAACCCTGAGATTATGACCTGAGCGGAAGGCAGAGGTTTAACCCACTGAGTCACCTAGGCACCCTGCCATCCTACTTTTGATGGACTTTTACCTTCATTCCATTTGGAGCTATTATGAAAAATGATGGTATAAAATCTTTTTTTTTTTTAAAGATTTTTTTTTATTTATCCATCCGACAGACAGAGATCACAGGTAGGCAGAGAGGCAGAGAGAGAGAAGAGGAAGCAGGCTGTCCGCAGAGCGGAAAGCCCAACGCGGGGCTCGATCCCATGACTCTGGGATCATGACCCGAGCCGAAGGCAGCGGCTTTAACCCACTGAGCCACCCAGGTGCCCCGATGGTATAAAATCTTATAAAACATCCTATTTAAGAGTTTCTTTGAGGTATATACTGAGAAAAGGAATTCCTGAGTTTTAAGTAATGTGTATTTTCAATTTTTCTATATGAAACCAAATTGTTTTCCTCATCGTTATGGCAGGTAAACTACCACCTTGGGTGTATTTATTTAAAATAGAAATATTTAAATATTAATTCTTTATAATTTATATTGGGATAAACTTGTTTTTATACATGGGATAACTAAACTCACAAAATATTTTTCAAAGATGTCTTTATCTTCCCAGCCCAATTTATTGAAAAAAGTAATTTGTCCCCCACTGGTTTGAATTGCCTCATTTATCATACACTAAATTTTCATATGCTGAATACACACATACATATACATAAGTCTGTCTTTTCCTGAACCTTTGTTTCATCAATCTATTTATTCCATTGCTAGCACCATACTGTTTTGGTTATAATGCTTTTCTTAAAATAGGAAATAATAGGAATAGGAAAGGAAATAATAGGAAAGGTTTGTGGGTTTTTTTTTAATACTGTTGGCTCATATATTAATTGCTCCAGATAATATTACAGTAAGTTTATCAAGTTTCAAAAATATTCCTACTGAGGAAACTTGTGGTTCTATCTAAGATACAGTAGTTCTATTCTTCCCCAAGATTTTCTTTTATAATTCAAAATTCCTGGACATTACAAAATGAACAAGTATAGAAAGATTCTGATGGTAGGAAAAAGAAATCAGACTTTCTAAGGATTTCAGAACTTGAGAAATAACACAGCAATGAGTTAGCTGAGTTTCCTTTTTGTCTCCTATTTCATCCCAAAAGGACACTGATGAAACCCCAACCTGGAAATACTAACAGGCACAGACAAAACAAAACAAAATAAAACAAAAAAAACACCTAGGAAAGCTTGTCCTTCAAGCCTTGGGACCCAGGACAAGGGTAGACTAACAGAACAAAAGCATCTGGCAATACTCACCTTACTCCAGCCAAATAACAATGGGGAAACTACTTAGCAGCCCCACAGTTTTAGCAGAGCCAAGCAGGAAGCTAATCTTCCACCTCATTCATGCTACCCCAAAGGCAGATGGCAAAGCTTTGAATCCCTCTTCTGGTAGTCTTTATTGGCAGGGCTGAGCAGGAAGCTGTTCAGTCTCTCACACTCCCACAAAATAGGCAGTGCTCTGATTTCCCTGCTAGGATACTGTAGATAGGGCTTGGTGGGTAGTTGATCTTCCATTAGCTCAGGGAAATGGTGTATTCTATTTTCTGTAGCAAGATAATTGTTAGTGGAGTCCAGTGATGAGCTGAGTCTCTACCCCTGTGCAGCAGCAGTAAGACTGAAGAGTGCAGGATGCAGCTATTCACAACTCTCCTTTACCTTCCTTTTCCTGTGTCTCTGAGGCCTATAAGGGAGATGTGATTCTATCCCTTTCTACATCAGTAAGACTGAATGAGATAGGAATAACTGATACTCCATTCTCAGTAAGCATTAACCTTCTACTTCCCCTCTTGGTATCAGCAGGGCCCATCAGGGAGATGAACATCTACTCCTACTATCAATAATGTGGAGCAAGGTGGTGCCCCACTTTTTACCAGAAAGGTCTTGGCAGGACTAAGAGAGGACCTAAATTTCTGCCCTACTGTCTTTAATGAAACAATATGAATGAGTGCCTCAATTTTGCCATAGTGGTGTCAGTGGGACCCAGGAAGAAGCTTAACAATATTTATATTGCCCTCATACTATATTATAACAAAGGGATATCTGTTTAAAAAAAGGTTAGGGTGCGTGGGTGGCTCAGTGGGTTAAAGCCTCTGCCTTCGGATCAGGTCATGATCCCAGGGTCCTGGGATCGAGTCCCACATCGGGCTCTCTGCTCAGCAGGGAGCCTGCTTCTCCGTCTCTCTCTGCCTGCCCCTCCGCCTACTTGTGATCTCTGTCTGTTAAATAAATAAATAAAGTCTTTAAAAAAAAAAAAAGAAGGTTAAGTAAGCTTTAGAGTCTCATAGTACCCAAAACGTCCTGGGTACAGTAAAAAATCATCCTACAAAGAACAGGGAAAATCACTACTTCAGTGGGGGAAAAAAAAACAATCAACAGATACCAACAAAAACATGAATCAGATGTCAGAATTGTCTGACAAAGATTTCAAGGCAGTTATCATAAAAATGCTCCAACAAGCAATTACTAATTTTCTTGAAACAAATAAAGAAAATAGAAATCATGAAAAGGAAAAAATGTTAATTACAGAACTGAAAAGTACAATCACCAGTGTAAACGGCTGACTGGGGGAGGGTGGTGGGAAACAGTTGTGCCAGAAGGAAGTGGAACATTTTTTCAAGTACTGGTTTAAAGAACTGTCAGTCACAAAGTCCAAATCCAGTGAAATTATTCTTCAGAAATTAAAGGGAAATGAGGACACATTCAAACAAAAGAAAACTTAAAGAATTTGTCACCAAAAAAAGCTACCCTGTATGACTGGATAAATGAATCTCCAAAGAGAATTGGAAAGGAAATGAAAAACTTAAGATTAAAAAAGAGAGAAATAGGAAAATAATAACAGAAAAAGGCTTGAAACTTCAGAAAGGAAAGAAAAACAGTAGAATGGGTAAATATAGCAGAGTGTCTTTTCTTATGGCTTTCTTAAGTCACATTTGAGGGTTGAAGCCAAACACTATATGATGTGGTGCACAATGAATGTAGAGTAAATAATGAACACAA
The DNA here is from genome assembly GCA_003697995.1 of Taxidea taxus jeffersonii. Taxonomy (NCBI): domain Eukaryota; kingdom Metazoa; phylum Chordata; class Mammalia; order Carnivora; family Mustelidae; genus Taxidea; species Taxidea taxus. Next base: position 75,406 of record ML111799.1, read on the forward strand.
TATTTAAAATGTGGAAAATAAAGGGTGACTAAATGAAAGTAAATTTTCTGCATTTCATTTGAAATGATAAATGTTAATATCAGTAGACTGCAATGTTATATTTGTAATTATAATATAAAAAGCATCCACTCAAAGTAACCACTAAAAGCAACGTACAAAACAATATACTCAAAAATACTGTAAATTAAGATGGAATCCTAAAGTTTGTTCAAGTAACCCCTGATTAGGAATGAGAAACAAGACAGAAACAGAAGACAAATAATAAAATGGCATGTTTAAGTGCCATTTTAGCTGTCAATAATTACCTTAAGATGTCAATAATTACCTTAAATACAAATAATTTAAATATACTAGTGAAAAGACAAAAATTGACATAATGAGTTTTTAGAAATGATCCAGTATATATCATTATCAAAAAACTCATTTCAAAAACAAAGACATACGTAGATTGAAAGTAAAAAGATATACTATGAAAATATTAATTTTTAGAGAAGAGGAAAGTTCTCAAGTCAGTAATCCTTATTTCTTTATCAAGAAACTAGAAAAAGATGAGCCAAATATTGTCAAAGCAAGAAGACAGGTTATACTCAAGAATTAGTGTCAGTGAAATTGAAAATGGTAAAAAAACGGGGAAAAGATCAACAGGAAAAAGGCTGACTCTTGAAAACTCAATAAAATTGATACATAGTAGACTAATGAAGATAAAGGAGAAAAGACAGAATTATTGATACCCAGATTGAACAAAGACTGTTGCTACAAATCTTCCATCAATTAAATGGGTAATTAGAAAATACTATAAAAAACTTTATACTTATAAATGAGACAACTTAGCAGAAATGCTAAGAAATGCCTCAAAACCCACAAACTACCAAAATTAACCAAGACCAAGTAGGCAATGTATGTGGTCTTATAACCATAAAAGAAATTAAATTCATAATGAAAAATCTCCTAAAAAACAAATCTGCAGGCTCAGATGGTCTTACAAACACTGAAGAAGAATTGTCATCAATTTTAGTCAGTCTTTTCCAGAAAGTAGCAGGGCAGGAAATACTACCACCTTATTTTATGATGCTAGTATTACTCTGCTAGCAGAATTAGAAAAACAGTACAAAAAACGAAAACTGCAGACCAGTATTTATCATAAACTCAAATCTCCAGATATTATCAAATGTAATCCAAAAAGGTATAAAAAAAATTATATACCACTACCAAATGGGATTTATTTGAGGTATGCAAAACTTGTTCAACTTAGGAAAAGCAATCAGTCTAATTCATTATATCAATAAGCTAAAGAAGAAAGATTCTATGATTATATCAATTGATGCAGAAAAAGTGTTTGACAAAATCTAAAATCCATTCATGATTAAAAGAAAAACAAATAACTTTCCACAAACCAGGAATAGAAGGAAACTTCCTGAACTTGATAAAGAACATGTACAAAAAACTTACTGCTAAAAACATACTTAATGGTAAAAAAAATAAATGAATGCTTTCCTCCTAAGATCAGGAGCAAAGCAAAGTTGTCTGCTCTCACTACTTTTTCCCAACTGAGTACTAGAAGTTCTAAGTAGTACAATAAGGCAAGAAAAATATTAAAAGGCACAAAGTTTGGCAATTAAGAAACAAAACTCCCTATTTGCAAACTGTATCATTGTCTACATAGAAAAAGTATCTATAAAAATATTCCTACAACTAATAAGTCAAGTGAGTTAATTTGGGGAATGTAGATCAAACGGGTACACACAAAAACACCAATTGCATTTTTATATGCTGACAACAGTTGGAAACTGAAATTTAAAACAGTACTATTTACCATCACTCCAAAGAAAGTTGAATACTTAGGTATACACTGAAGAATACACCTATGTTAAATCTGTATGCTGAAAACTACAAAATGCTAAAGAAATAAATGGACACCTAAAGAAATGGACAGACAAGCTATGTTTATGAACTAAGAGATTGAACATACTAAAGATGTCAGTTCTTCCCCTATTCATATATAGGTTTATGTAATTCCTATCGAAAACCCAACAAGTTTTTTTTGTAGACATACAATTACATTATTTATTTTTAAACTATATGGAAAAACTTAGGTCCTAGAACAGCTAATACAATTTTGAAAAAGAACAAAGTAGAAGGACTCTTTCCAGTGATGAGATTTACAGTAATCAAGATAGTGTAGTATTAGCAGAAAAACACATGAAACAGAATAAACAGCCTGTAAGATTTACACAGATATGTTCTTTATTTTTAAGATTTTATTTATTTATTAGAGAGAAAGAGAGTGTGCATAAGCAGGGGAAGTGGCAGGCAGAGGGAGAAACAGGCTTTCCACTGAGCAAGGAGCCCAATGTGGGACTCCATCCCAGGACCCTAGGATCATGACATGAGCCAAAGGCAGATGCTTAAGCAGCTCAGGCATCCCCACAGATAGGTTTAATAGATTTTTTTAATAAAGCTGCAAAAGCAATTCAGTGAATTGCCTTTTCAACAAATAATGTTGGAACAATTGGATATCCATAGCCAAAAAGAAAAAAAAAGAAACAACCTAAATCTCACACCTTGCACAATAATTAACTCTATTTAAGCCATTCTGACTGATATGAGATGGTATCTCATTTAGTTTTGATTTGTATTTCCCTGATGATGAGTGATGTTGAGCTATTCATGTCTTCTTCCCTTTTCTTAACTGGATTATTTGTTTTTTGGGTGTTGAGTTTGACAAGTTCTTTATAGCTTTTAGATACTAACCCTTTATCAGATATGTCATTTGCTGATATCTTCTGCCATTCCATAGGTTGCCTTTAAATTGTTGGTGATTGTTTCCTTTACTGTGCAGAGCTTTTTATCTTGAGGAAGTTCCATTGGTTTATTTTGGCTTTGGTTCCCCTTGCCTCAGGAGACATATCTAGTAAGAAGTTGCTACAGTTGATGTGAAACAGGATACTACTGTGTTCTCCTCTAGGATTTTGATGGATTTCTGTCTCACATATAGGCCTTTCATCCACTTTGAATTTATTTTTGTATATGGTATAAGAAAGTAGTCCACTTTCATTCTTTTGCATGTTGTCCAGTTTTCCCAACAGCGTTTGTTAAAAAGAGAGTCTTTTTTCCATTGGATATTCTTACCTGCTTTGTTGAAGATTAATTGACCATGTAGTGGCGGGTTCATTTCTGGATCTTCTATTCTGTTCCATCGATCTGTGTGTCTGGTTTTTTTTTTTTTTTTAAGATTTTATTTATTATTTTACAGACAGAGATCACAAGCAGGCAGAGAGGCAGGCAGAGAGAGAGGAGGAAGCAGGTTCCTGGCCGAGCAGAGAGCCCGATGCGGGGCTCGATCCCAGGACTCTGGGACCATGACCTGAGCCGAAGGCAGAGACTCCAACCCACTGAGCCACCCAGGCGCCCCTGTGTGTCTGTTTTTATGCCAATACCATACTGTTTTATCACCATAGCTTTGTGATATAACTCGAAGCCTGGAATTGTGATGCTTCTAGTTTTTTCTTTTTCAAGATTGCTCTGGCTATTCGGGGTCTTTTGTGGTTCCATACAACTTTTAGGATTGTTTGTTCTAACTCTGTGAAAAATGCTGGTGTTACTTTGATAGGGATTGCATTAAGTGTGTAAATTGCTTTGGTTAGTGCAGACATTTTAATAATATTTGTTCTTCCAGTCCATGAGCCTAGAATGATTTTTCCATTTTTGTGCCTTCTTCAATTTCGTCCATCAGCCGCTTATATTTTTTAGTTTAAAGGTCTTTCACCTCTTTGGTTAAATTTATTCCTAGGCATTTTATTCTTTTGACTGCAGTTGTAAAGGGGATTTTTTTGTTGATTTCTTTTTCTGATAATTCATTATTAGTGTATGGAAATTTAACATTTTTGCATAATAATTTCATATCCTGAATATTTACTGAATTACTTTATTCTAATAATTTTTTGGTGCAGTATTAGGGTTTCTATATATAGTATGTCATCTGCAAATAGTGGTAGTTCTGCTTCTTCCTTTTCAATTTGGGTAACTTTTATTTCTTTTCTTACCCAATTGGTGTGGCTAAGGCTTTTAATACTATTTCGAATAAAACCAGTGAGTGTTGACATCTTGTCTTATTCTTGATCTTAGATAAAAAAAAGAAAACAAAAAAACTTTGAGCTTGGGCACCAGGGTGGCTCAGTCTTAAGCATTAAGCATCTGCCTTCAGTTCAGGTCGTGATCCCAGGGTCCAGGGATCAAGGCCCACATTGGGCTCCCTGCTCGGTGGGAAGCCTGCTTTTCCCTCTCCCACTCCCTCTGCTTCCCCCCCCCCCCCCCCCGTCTCTCTCTCTCTCTCTCTCTGTCAAATAAATAAATAAATAATCTTAAAAAAAAAAAAAAGATTTGAGCTTTTCACTGTTGAGTATGATATTTGCTATGGGTGTGACATATATGGCATTTATTATGTTGAGATACATTCCCTGTATATACACTTTCTGAGGGCTTTTATTATAAGTGGAGGGTACATTTTGTCAAATGCTTTTTGTGCATCTAATGAGATGATTATGTGATTTTTTTCTTTCATTTTGTTAATGGGTATAATGTTAATGAATTTGTGAATGTTGAACCATTCTTGTATCCCTGGAATATAGCCCCACTTTGATCATGGTGTATGATATTTTTAATGTATTCCTAAATTCAGTTTGCTAATATCTTGGTCAAGATTTTTGCATCTCTACCAAGAACATTGGATTATAATTTTTATTTTTTGCAGTGTCCTTATCTGGTTTTGATGTCAGGATAATGCTGGTCTTGTAAAATGAGTTTGAAAGCATTTCTTCCTATTCAGCTTTTTGGAGAAGTTTGAGAAGGATAGGCATTAAATAATTTTTGAATGTTTGATAGAATTTACCAGTGAAGCTATAGGATCTTGACTTTTACTTTGGGGATGTTTTTGATTACTGAATAAATCTCCTTACTTGTGATCACTTTATTTATGTTATCTATTTCTTCCTGATTCAGTCCTATAAGATAGTATATATCTAGGAATTTATCATTTTTTTTCTAGGTTGTCCAATTTGTTGGTATGTAATTGTTTATAGTAATCTCTTATGATCCTCTGTAGTTCTGTGGTATAAGTTGTAACTTCTCCTCTTCATTTCTGATTTATTTGAGCCCGCTCTCTTTTTTCCTGGGGGTTTTGAGCTAAAGTTTTGCCAGTTTTATTTTTTTTTATTTTTTCAAAGAACCAACTCTTAGTTTCATTGATCTTTCCTTTTGTCTTTTTAGTCTTTATTTCATTTATCTCATTCTGTTATTTATTATATCCTTCCTTATACTACTCTTGGGCTTGGTTTATTCTTCTTTTTCTGGTTCCATTATGTGTAAATTTAGATTGAGATTTTTCTTGTTTCCTCAAGTAGGCTTGTTTTGCTATGGATGTCTCATTTAGAACTGCTTTTGCTGCATGCAGTAGATTTTGGTATTTCCTTTTTTTGTTTTCATTTTTCTTGAGGTTAGTTTTTTGTTGTTGTTATTGTTTCTCTTCTTTTTGTTTCTTTGATGACCCAGCAGTTGTTCAGTAATATGTTTTTAATCTCCATGTATTTGTAATTTTTTTAGTTTCCTTCTTATAATTGATTTCTAGTTTACATCATTGTGGTAAGAAAAGATACTTTATATGATTTCAGTCTTCTTGAATTTATTGAGACTTGTCTTGTGGCCTAACATGTGGAGTGTCCTGGAGAATGTTCTATGTGCACTTGAGAAGAATGCATTATTTGCTGCTTTTGGATGGAGAGTTCTATATATAAATAAATAAAGTCCATCTGATCTAATATGTTGTTCAAGGCTGATGCTCCCTTATGACTTTCTGTCTGGATGATTTATCTTTTGATATAAGTAGGGTGTTAAAAGTCCCCTCTTATTATTATATGCTGTCAATCTCACCCTTTAGGTTTGCTAATTATAGCTGTACTATTTTGGTGCTCCTATGTTGGGTACTTATATATTTATAAATGTTCTACTTCCTATTGTATTATCATTATGTAATGCCCTTCTTTGTCTTTTATTATAGTCTTTGTTTTAAAATCTGTTTTGTCTGATATGAGTATAGCTATACTACTTGCATTGGCATGGATATCTTTTTATATCCCTTCATTTTCAGTCAGTATATGTCTTTACTTCCAAAGTGAGTCTCTTGTAGAAAGTAGGTAGATGAATCTTATGTTGTTTGTTTTGTTTTGTTTTGTTTTGTTTTTGTCCTTTCAGGCACTTTGCATCTTTTGATTGGAGCATTTAGTCCATTTACATTTAAAGTAATGATTGATTGGTATATACTTACTGCCATTTTGTTCATTGTTTTCTGCCTGTTTTTGTAGTTCTTCTCTGTTTCTTGTCTCTTGTGGTATGTTGTCTTTCTCTAGTGTTTTGTTTAGATTATTTTATATTATCTTTTGTATATTTGCTATAAGTTTTTGCTTTGTGGTTACCGTAAGGTTCACATATAAAATTCTAAGTATAGAAGTATATTCAGTATATTTAGGTTGATAGCAACTTAAATTTGAACACATTCCAAAACTATATTTTTACAACTTCTCCCTAAGTTTTAGTTTTTATTTTTATTTACTTATTTTTAAGATTTTTTTTTTTTTTAATTTGACAGAGAGAGAGAGCCAGGGAGCACAAGCCAGGGGAATGGCAGAGGGAGAGGGAGAAGCTGGCTTCTGGCTGAGCAGGAAGCCAGATGTGGGGCTTGATTCCAGGCCCCTGGGCTCATGACCTGTACTGAAGGCAGATGCTTAACCAGCTAGACCATCCAGGTGCCCCAAGTTTAATGTTTTTTTTTTTTTAATCTTTTTTTTTTTTTAAGATTATTTATTTATTTGACAGACAGAGATCACAAGTAGGTAGAGAGAGAAAGGAGGAAGCAGGCAGTCTGCAGAGCAGAGAGCCCGATGCAGGGCTCCATCCCAGGACCCTGGGATCATGACCTGAGCCGAAGGCAGAGGCTTTAACCCACTGAGCCACCCAGGCGCCCCAACTTTAATGTTTTAAAAGACACATTTTACCTGTTTTACCTCTTTTTATTGTATGTGTGCCTTAACTAATTATTTTAGTTTAATTTTACTTTTGTTTTTTACCCTTTAGAGTAGATTCATAAGTGATTTCTACTATCTTTATATATAGGTATCTTTTCTGGTGAGATTTTTACTTTCATATTTTTTCTTATTATCATTTAGTGCCATTTTTTTGCTATTTAAAAAATTCCCTTTAGCCTTTCTAATAAGGCCAGTTTATTGGTGATGAACACCTTAAGCTTTTGCTTCTCTGAAGAATTCTTATCTCTCTTTCAATTCCGAATGATAATCTTGTCAGGTAGGGATTTCTTAGTTTGAATTTCTCCTTTTAGGACTTCAAATTATGTCATGTCACTTTCTTCTGACCTCAAAGTTTGCCTGAGAAATATGCTGATAGCTTTATGAGGTTTCCCTTGTATTTAACAAGTTGCTTTTCTTTTGCCACCTTTCAGATTTTCTCTTTATCTTTAACTTTTATATTTTAATTAGAATATGTCTTGGTGTGGATCTTTTTGGGTCCCTTTTTTTTTTTTTAATTCTCTTGGCTCCTGGACACAGATGTCTATTTCCTTCCCCATGTTAGAGAAGTTACAGCAACTATTTCTTTTCTAACTATTTCTTTTCTGTCCCTTTCTCTCTCTCTCTCTCTTCTCCTTCACAAATGTTGTTCCATTTAAAGTTGTTCTATCAGTCTCTTAAGTTACCTTCATTTTATGAAAGTCCTTTTTCTATTTGCTGCCGTGTCTGGGTGTTAATGCATTGTTTTCCAGCTCACTGATCCATTCTTCATTTCAGTAGTTAACTGTTGAACTCCTCTAGTGTATTTTTCAATTCAGTTACTATATTTTTTTAGTCCCATGTCTTCTGTTTGACACTTTCTTATATTTTCTGTATCTTTGTTAAAGTTTTCACTCTGTCCTTCCATTCTTTTCCTGAGAGTTTAATGAGTACCTTTATGACCATTATTTTGATTTCTTTATCAGATAATTTATCTCTGTAACATTATGGCCTTCTTTTTTATCTTGTTTTCACAATTGGAAGATATTTTCCTTTTTCTTCATTTTGCTTAACTCTGTTTGATTCTGTGTATTAGGCAAAATAGCTACCTCCTCCCAGTCTTGAAGGAGTTGTCTTATGTACATGCTGGTGAACCTTTTCATTCACCTTGCACTTGTTCTTGGTTATCTCTTGAACCTTTATTATTGTCTAAATATGCTGATTTATTTTTGATATGTCCTTGTTTATGAGGATCTTTCAAGATCTTTCAGTGTTCCAAGAGAAAGAATCTCATTTATTAACTACTCTTAGGCTGGGGAGAAGGAAGACCCTTGGGTAGCAGCTTTTGGTCCAGTGTATTGTCTATTTTGGTAATTTTACATTTGCACTTGAAAAAGTCTATACTGGGACGCCTGGGTGGCTCAGTTGGTTAAGCGGCTGCCTTCAGCTCAGGTCATGATCCCAGCATCCTGGGATCGAGTCCCACATCGGGCTCCTTGCTCGGCAGGGAGCCTGCTTCTCCCTCTGCTTCTGCCTGCCTCTCTGTCTGCCTGTGCTCGCTCTCTCTCTAACAAAAAAAAAAAAGTCTGTACCTTCTGCAGTTTGGATTTAGTGTTGTATATAAATAACTATGAGGGAGATTTGTCTGTTTCTCCTTTTAATTCTATCAAGTTCTTCCTTATATTTTTTGTAGCTATGTGATTGTTTGCTTATAAATATTTTTTTATTTAAGCTTTTTTAATTTAAACATATAATGTAACCCCACCACCCTCTTGTTTATAAATATTTTTATATCTGCTTATTGAATTGAATCTTTTATCAATGCAATATATTCTTCATCTAACATTTCTTGCCTTATAGTCTACTTGATTTGATATAATATTGCTACAACTACTTTACTTTGGTTGATGTTTGCATAACATTTCTTTTTCTGACATATACTTTTGTCTTTTCTTGTTATTATATTTAAAATATAAATGCCTCTTATAAGCATTTGTACTTTTTCCCTGAACACTTGTTTTTCATTTACAGCATGTAGGCCATTACATTTATTATAATTATTAATATAGTTCTTACTGTTTATTTCCTATTTGGCTCATTAGTTTGTGTTCCCTCTCCTTTTTTATCTTCCTTTTGATTGATAGAGTAGCTTTTATTATTTAGTTTTTACTTTTATTAATTTGTTAGTTACATACAGTGAGTGGGGTTCATTGTGGGGATTTTTTGCTGGGATTGTGTGTGTGTGTGTGTGTGTGTGTGCGCGATTTATTCCAGGGTGCATTACAACATGTACCTGTTACTTTTTTAAATACTAATCATTACTTTTGCCATTATTCATAATAACTTAGGGAGATTTTTAAACATTGCTTTTGACTATTGCTTCTTCCCATTTTGTCTTCTCTTTTTGGGGTTTAATTATATAGATATTAGACCTTTTGAAAGTATGTCTCACATATATGGTTTGTTCTTTTTTTTGTTTGTTTTCATTCTTTCTACTTTCTCTACATTTGTCTTTAGTATTCTAGCATTCTACAGCATTTTTCCTTTTGACCTATGTTTACATTCTTTAATCCTGTTAAACTTACCCATTTAGATCCGAGTTCCAGTATATTGTAATTTTATGTGCTAATGCATCCATTTAATTTTTTTCTAGATTCTAATTTTCTGTTGAAATGGTCCATCATTTCATCATTTTTTTTTTTTTTAAACATATTTGGTGGCGCCCGGGTGGCTCAGTGAGTGGGTTAAAGCCTCTGCCTTCAGCTCAGGTCATGATCCCAGGATCCTGGGATCCAGCCCCACATGGCTCTCTGCTCAGCAGGGAGCCAGCTTCCTCCTCTCTCTCTGCCTGCCTCTCTGCCTACTTGTGAACTCTGTCAAATAAATAAAATCTTAAAACAAAAATTCTATTTTCTTGAATATATTAATTATGGTTTACTTTAAAGTTCTTGTCCACAAACTCCCCATGCATCTGTTGTGGGGAGTTTTATCTCTTTTTTTAATCTTAATGTTGGGTTTTATTTTCTTGCATGCCAAATAATTTTTATAAATTTATTATATATGTTAAAGAACCATATTGTTTGTAGATAATTTATCACTCATCATAGACTGTCTCCCTTTTCTCCCTTTCTACTGATAGGCACAAAGTATGAGAAACTGATCACTCCAGTCCCATCAGGAACTGATCTGGGTTAGAGCTTGGTTGAGAATAGTGTGTTTATATCCCTTTATTCCTGAATGACAATAGGAGATTTAGCTCTCATAGTCATAAGGTCAAGCCTAGCTCACTTGCCTACAGCCTAACCAATATAAGCCTCAAAAACTGGCAGATATCTTGAAGGGAAAACTAGCATTGTTCTATGGTCAGGCTTACTTCCCTAGCAGGTCTTTGTTTTTTTAAGTGCTATGAACAATGCAAAAGATTTTACTCTGTCTTTAATCTTATCTCATTTTAAGCCTTATGTACAGCACCACAGTCTAGTTGTTCTAAGGAGAAAAACATCCATGTGTTCAATTGTATTCACATTTCTAATTCCTAAATGCCTAAAAGCTTTCTGGTTTATTTTCCTGCCAGTAGAGACTGTTCTCATAGAAAAGCTGAAGGCCAGCCCTTTGACCCAAATCATCAAATAACCCCAGTAAGGATGGGTTGGTGGGTAGATGTGAAAAACTAGACAGTGTTAGTTTAACTCAGAAATGTTTTCCCATTTCTGGAATTTTACTTTGTCTAATTTATTGTTTCTATAGTTCTCTTATGTCTTTAAAAGTAAGGTTTTTGTAATTATCTGATTTTGGTTACTTGTTACTGTATGGGTATTGACCTGCTGTGACCTACTATATTCTGCCCAAAAGCAGAGCTCCTTTTTTATATTTTTTAAATTAATTATTTCCAAAATATAGACAAGCTGTTTGTTTTGTGTATAAATCCTTTATTTGTGAAACACTTTTATCACATCTAGTAGTATATTTGTTGATTAAGCTTTAGTAAAATGATATTGATAATATTTTGTATCCTATAGGTAACTACCTAGGAGTGCAATTGTTGGATCATGGGGATCATGGGGTAGTTCTATTTTTAACTTTTTGAGGAACATCCATACTATTTTCCAGAGTGGCTACACCAGTTTCCATTCCCAAGAGTATAAGAAGTCTCCCCTTTCTCCACATCCTCACCAAAATCTATTATTTCCTCTGTTGATTTAACCGTTCTGACAGGTGTGAGGTGATATCCCAGTATAGTTTTGATTTATATTTCCATGATTAGTGATGTTGAACATCTTTTCATGTGTCTGTTGGCCATCTGTGATACCTTCTTCTCTTAATCTGGAATGCTGTTCCTAAATTTCCTTAGATCTCTCATTCACCCATTTATTTATTCAATAATAATAATATGTATTTAACATTTGTTCTTTTTGTATATTTAAGCTCTTGGTTATGTCATCCAGTTTCATAGCTTTCATTTGAGTTCTATTTCATAAATTAAACTTTTTATTGAAGTATAATATTTTATATGAGTTGCAAATTAAGAAAAGTTTATAGGGGGCGCGTAGTTGGCTCAGTAGGTTAACCTCTGCCTTTAGCTTAGGTCATGATCTCAGGGTCCTGGGATCAAGCCCCACATTGGGCTTTCTGCTCAGTGGGGAGCCTGCTTCTCCCTCTCCCACTCCCTCTGCTTGTGTTCCCTCTCTCACTGTCTCTCTCTGTCAAATAAATAAATCTTAAAAAAAAGTTTATAGATTACAGGTATGAACCTTGATTATTACAAAGTATAGTTATTGTTTTGTTAAAGTACATTTGGATTGTTCCTGTTTGGGGGGCTATTATGAATAATGCCATAAGATATGATCTTGAACATGACTTTTGGTGCAAACAGGTATGCAGAGACATTAGATATGCACTTAGCAGACTAGATATGACCCAGAAATACTAGTTCACAGAGTATGGAAATGAATAATTTTACTAGATTCAGCAGTTTTCCCGGGTAGATGTATATATTTATAGTCTCATCATCATTTTATGAGAACTCCAATTTGCTTCACATTCTCACTAATATTTAGTACTGTCAGTCTTTTTAAATTTCTGTTTTCCCAATGACCAATGATATTGTTACATATTGCCATTTGGATATCCTCTTTTGTGAAGTGACTGAACATATCTTTCACTTTTAAAAGATTAGGTTAACTGTATTTTTCTCATTTATTAATAAGTGTTCTCTAAATGTTCTAGATATGCATCCTTTGTTTGATATATGTATTACACATTTATTGTCCCACTCTGTTTCTTCCCTGTTTACTTTCTTAAAGGTGTCTTTGATGAATAGAAATAATTTAATTTTAAAATAGGTCATTTTGTCAATCTTTTCAATATAGTTAGTAAGTAAATATTTGTTGATTAAATGAATGAACCTGAAAAAGTTCATTGTCTAATAGAAGAGACAGTTTTATTTTATTATAAAATATAATTTTTAAATTAAATATATGTATAAAATTTTTTTAGAGTACAGAGGAGACAGTGACTAACTCTGGCTAGAGGGTCAAGGAATTCTTCATGGAGAATATGATGGAAAAGACTTCTAAAAAATGTAAAAAATGACACTAAACATTAATAAACAATGTTTTTGAGGAGTACAAGTCTAAGCATTATTAATAATTGCAGAGCATGAGGCTGGAAAGTTAGGTTGGAATCACATTATAAATGATTTGAATGGCCCAGTAATGGGTATTAAGGAGGGCACATATTGCATGGAGCACTGAGTGTTATATGTAAACAATAAATCTTGGAACACTGCATCAAAAGCTAATGAAGTACTGTATGGTGACTAACATAACATAATAAAAATAATAATAATTTTAGAATTATTTGAATGTCTTAGGGAGGGGAAGCTTCCAAAAATTTTGAAGGAAAGACATTTCCAGATTTATTTCAGAGGATTTCTTTTCCTTATCAAAATGAATTTGAAGGAGGTATAGAGGCAGGGGCTGAATACTTAGGATACTCTATACCAATCTTGATAAGCAATGATAAAGACAAGGTTCATGTCAGTGGCAGCAGTATTGGAAAGTATGGAAGGTATATCACAATGGTTAATAAAACAGGCTCTGTACCTTAATTGGATTGTGATCTTGTGTGTATTTTAACCATTCTGTGTTCTCCTAAAAATACAAATAAGAAAAGCCTACCTTTGTTGAATTACAAGACCTACCTACTGTTGTTGTGAGAAGTAAATGTAAAGTGCTTAGCGCAGTACCTAGTACATAGTAAAATACAATGACAGCTATGTGGTATGATCCAAGTAGACTTGAATGATGAGGAATAGAACTGGAGATTAATTCAGGTTTTTAGATTAAATAACTTCATGGAAGATAATTCCAATCTCTGAGGTAAGGAATTCAAAGGAAGAATCCTATTTGGGAGGATTGATGAATGTTGGTTGTCTTTAAAGCATGCAAGTAAGATCCTGCATCTGAACATTTATTCAATTTCCTAACCAAATAATTTAGTGCCTTTGTCTGATTTATTAACTGTTGGTGATTTGCATCTCTCTCTCTCTTCACTATTCACTATTCACTATTCACTTTAATGAGAGTTTCCTATGCTATCTTCTCATAGTAAGAGAAATTATGGGTAAAAATGTACATATTTTAAGTATAATAAATATTGAATTTATACAGGTCTTCTCTCTGCGATATTTCTGATCATTTAGTCCCTACTTTTTTTTTTTACCCTGAACTGACCATTACCCATTGTATAATGGGGAATTGGTAGTTTTCCTGTTGATATCAGAACAATTTGATTTCCACTTCTTAACTTTCTTTTTCTGTATTTTTTTACTGCATATAGATAGATGAACATTGTATATTTCTATATTTATATAGAAGTATTGGCTAACATTATACCACAATAGTATACTTTTTTTAACCTTACTAAAATCAATTTCCTCTGCTACTTTCACTAATAGACATTTAGATTATATTGTAACATCTTAAAGAGACTTTTCATTGCTCATATTCTAATGGAAAACAAAACCACAGTAACAGTTATTAATGTAAGAGTTACTATAAATCAGACCTATTATATTCTACATAGTGCAAAATATCAATGAATAAAACTGTTCCAGATAGTTTTTGTTAAGATTTTTAACTAGAATTAAAATAATTACATAATATATGTTATCCATGCCTAATTTTTTGTCTAGCTGTACTCAGCCAGGAATAAAATGTTCAAAGGAAAACCCACATCATATACAAAACTTTGTCAAAGGTATATCACTGACGTTTGAGAGAAGGTGATATAATTGTGACAGGAATTCTTCTATTTCCTGCCCATTATATAATTTCAATATGAAGATGTATTGTCCTATCACATTCTCACATTAGTGTATACAGAAGCTTGTAATTAGTAATGTGGTTTGACCAAGTATCTTTGCATTCTTAAGAATTTTTGTAATGTGTGTGGATGTACACGTGTGCATACAAACAAGGACCTATTTTTAAAGTTTTTATTCTGTATCCAGAATTACAGTAGATGCTTTTCATGTTCTCATTTACTTTATACTTTTTTTATTTTTAATTTTTTATTTTATTAGCATATAATGTATTATTTGATTCAGGGGTACAGGTCTGTGAATCATCAGTCTTACACAATTCACAGCACTCATCATAGCACGTACCCTCCCCAGTGTCCATACTCCAGCCACCCTAGACCTCCCCTCCCCTCACCCCAGCAACCCTCAGTTTGTTTCTTGAGATTAAGAATCTCTAATGGTTTGGGGCACCTGGGTGGCTCAGTGGGTTAAAGCCTCTGCCTTCAACTTGGGTCATGGTCTCAGGGTCCTGGGATCGAGCCCCGCATCAGGCTCGCTGCTCAGTGAGAAGCCTGCTTCTCCCTCTCTCTCTGCCTGCCTCTCTGCCTACTTGGTGATCTCTGTCAAATAAATAAACAAAATCTTTAAAAAAAAAAAAAAAATCTCTTATGGTTTGTCTCCCTCCCTGGTCCCATCTTGTTTCATTTCTTTCCCCTCCCTTCCTCCCTCGACCCCCCCACCCTGCCTCTCAAACTCTGCATGTCAGAGAGATCATATGATAATTGTCTTTCTCAGGTTGACTTATTTTGCTTAGCATAATACCCTCTATTTCCATCTATGTCGTTGCAAATGGCAAGATTTCAGGGTTACTTTTATGGCTGCATAGTATTCCATTGTGTGTGTGTGTGTGTGTGTGTGTATATATATATATATATATATATATACCACTTCTTCTTTATCCATTCATCTGTTGATGGACATCTAGGTTCTTTCCATAGTTTGGCTGTTGTGAACATTGCTGCTATAAACATTTGTGTGCACGTGCCCCATGGGATCACTATGTTTGTATCTTTAGGGTAAATACCCAGTAGTGCTATTGCTGGGTTGTAGGGTAGCTCTAATTTCAACTTTTTGAGGAACCTCCTTACTGTTTTCCATAGTGGCTGCACCAGCTTGCATTCCCACCAACAGTGTAGGAGGGTTCCCCTTTCTCCACATCCTCACCAACATATGTCCTTTCCTGACTTGGTAATTTTAGCCATTCTGACTTGTGTGAGATGGTATCTCACTGTGCCTTGATTTGTATTTCCCTGATGCCGAGTGATGTGGAGCACTTTTTCATGTGTCTGTTGGCCATTTGAATGTCCTCTTTGCAGAAATGTCTGTTCATGTCTTCTGCCCATTTCTTGATTGGATTAGTTATTCTATGGGTGTTGAGTTTGAGATAGTCTTTATAGATTTTTGAGTACTAGCCCTTTGTCTGATATGTCATTTGCAAATATCTTCTCTCATTCTGTCAGTTGTCTTTTGATTATGTTGCCTGTTTAATTTGCTGTACAAAAGCTTTCGATTGTGATGAAGTCCCAATAGTTCATTTTTGCCTCTGCTTCCCTTGTCTTGGTGATGTTTCTGGGAAGAAGTTGCTGCAGCTGAGGTCAAAGAGGTTGCTGCCTGTGTTTTTCTCATGGATTTTGATGGATTTCTGTCTCACATTGAGGTCTTTCATCCATTTGGAGTCTATTTTTGTGTGTGGTATAAGGAAGTGGTCCAGTTTCATTCTTTTCCATGTGGCTGTCCAATTTTCCCAACACCATTTGTTGAAGAGACTGTCTTTTTTCCATTGGACATTCTTTCCTGCTTTGTTGAAGATTAGTTGACCATAGAGTTGAGGGTCTATTTCTAGGCTCTCTGTTCTATTCCATTGATCTATGTGTCTGTTTTTGTACCAGTATCATATTATCTTGATGATTACAGATTTTGATAGAGCTTGAAGTCCTGAATTGTGATGCCACCAGCTTTGGTTTTCTTTTTCAACATTCCTCTGCTTATTTGGGTTTTTTTCTGATTCCATTTAAATTTAGGATTATTTGTTCCATTTCTTTGAAAAACAATTTATGATTTTTTAAATTTAATTTAATTTAATTTTTTTCAGTGTTCCAAAATGCATTGTTTATGCACCACACCCAATCTCCATGCAATACACCCTCCATAATACCCACCACCATAATACCCACCCCCAAAACCCTCAGTTTATTTCACAGAGTCCACAGTCTCTCATGGTTTGTCTCCCCCTCCGATTTCACCAACTCACTTCTCCTCTCCATCTCCCAGTGTCTTCTGTCTTATTCCTTATGCTCCATAAGTAAGTGAAACCATCTGTAATTAACTCTCTGTGCTTGACTTCTTTCACCCAGCATAATCTCTTCCAGTCCCATCCATGTTGATACAAAAGTTGGGTATTCATCCTTTCTGATGGAGGCATAATACTCTGCATATATGGAGTATATATTTTATCCATTATATCTTTATACATTATATCTTTATATAATATCTTAATATCCATTCATATCCATTATAAAGATATATAATATCTTTATATCCATTGTATCTTTATATCTTTATCCATTATTCCGTTGAAGGGCGTCTTGGTTCTTTCCATACTTTGGCAACTATGGCCATCGCTGCTATGAACACTGGAATATGGATGGCCCTTCTTTTCACTACATCTGTATTTTGGGGGTAAATACCCAGTAGTGCAATTGCAGGGTCATAGAGTAGCTCTATTTTTAATTTTTTGAGGAACCTCTACACTGTTTTCCTAAGTGGCTGCACCAACTTGCATTCCCACCAACAGTGTAAGAGAGTTCCCCTTTCTCCACATCCTCTCCCAAACTCATTGTTTCTTGTCTTATTAATTTTGGCCATTCTAACTGGTGTAAGGTTATATCTCAGTGTGTGTATGTATGTGTGTGTGTGTGTGTGTGTTTTAAGATTTTATTTATTTATTTGACAGAGAGAGATCACAAGTAGGCAGAGAGGCAGGCAGAGAGAGGAAGGGAAGCAGGCTCCCTGCTGAGCAGAAAGCCTGATGCGGGGCTGGATCCCAGGACCCTGGGATTATGACCTGAGCCGAAGGCAGAGGCTTAACCCACTGAGCCACCCACGCGCCCCTCTCAGTGTGGTTTTGATTTTAATTTCCCTGATGGCTAATGATGATGAGTATTTTTTCATATGTCCATTAGCCATTTGTATGTCTTCTTTGGAAAAAAGAATGGTCATGTCTTCTGACCATTTTTTGATGTGATTATCTATTTTATGTGTGTTGAGTTTGAGAAGTTCTTTATAGATTTTGGATATCAGCCCTCCATCTATAGTGTCATTTGCAAACATCTTCTCCCGTTCCATGGGTTGCCTCTTTGTTTTGTTGACTGTTTCCTTTGCTGTGCAGAAGATTTTGATCTTGATGAAGTCCCCAAAGTTCATTTTCACTTTTGTTTCCTTTGCCTTTGGAGACTTGTCTTGAAAGAAGTTGCTGAAATCGATCTTGAGGTTACTGCCTATGTTCTCCTCTAGGTTTTGATAGATTCCTGCCTCACGTTGAGGTCTTTTGTCCACTTCGAGTTTATTTTTGTGTATGGTGTAAGAGAATGGTGAAGTTTCATTCTTCTATAAACATAGCTGTCCAGTTTTCCCAGCACCATTTATTGAAGAGACTCTTTTTTCCACTGGATATTTTTTCCTGCTTTGTCGAAAATTATTTGGCCATAGAGTTGTGGGTCCATATCTGGCCTCTTTACTCTGTTCCACTGGTCTATGTGTCTGTTTTTGTGCCAGTACCATGCTGTCTTGGTGATCATAGCTTTGTAGTAAAGCTTGAAATCAGGGAACATGATGCCCCCAGTTTGGTTTTTCTTTTTCAACATCTCCTTAGCAATTGGGGGTCTATTCTGGTTCCATACAAATTTTAGGATTGTCTGTTCCAGCACTTTGAAAAATGCCAGTGAATTTTGCTCGGGTTGGCATTGAAAGTATAGATGGCTCTGGGCAGTATAGACATTTTAACAATGTTTATTCTTCTGATCCATGAGCATGGAATGCTTTTCCATCTTTTTGGGTCTTCTTCAATTTCTTTTGTGAGTGTTATGTAGTTCCTCGAGTACAGATCCCTTACCCCTTTAGTTAGGTTTATTCCCAGGTATCTTATGGTTCTTGGTGCTATAGTAAATGGAATCGATTCTCTAATTTCCTTTTCTATTTTTTTCATTGTTAATGTATAAAAAAGCAACTGATTTCTGTACATTGATTTTGTATCCTGCCACATTACAGAATTGCTGTATGAGTTCTAGTAGTTTGGGGTGGAGTCTTTTGGGTTTCCCATATAAAGTATCAAGTCATCTGCGAAGAGAGGGAGTTTGACTTCTTCTTTGCCAATTTGAATACCTTTTATCTCTTTTTGTTGTCTGATTGCTGTTGCTAGGACTTCTAATACTATGTTGAACAACAGTGGGGAGAGTGGGCATCCTTGTCGTGTTCCTGATCTCATAGGGAAGGCTGTCAGCTTTTCCCCATTGAGAATGATTTTTGCTGTGGGTTTTTCATAGATAGATTTTTGAAGTTGAGGAATGTTCCCTCTATCCCTATACTTTGAAGAGTTTTGATCAGGAACAGATGCTGTATCTTGTCAAATGCTTTTTCTGCATCAATTAAGAGGACCATGTGGTTCTTCTCTCTTCTCTTATTGATTTGTTCTGTCACATTGATTGATTTGAGAATGCTGAACCACCCTTGCATCCCATGGATTAATCCCACCTGTTCATGGTGAATAATCTTTTCCACCTTTTGACAGGAGGATTTGCTTAGTTGTTGAATATAAAATTTGTTTCTGAGCTGCCTGAAAATGAGGGGGAAATAAGACGCTAAGATTATCAAAATAAAGAACAAATACCAGAAAATTTGATTTGTAAAATCCCTTTATTTTTTCAGTAATACCTGCAAATTTTAAAGAATTTGAAAAATGCAAAAGGAATTAAAATATACTACAAATATAATTAACCAGAAATAACTATTATAAGTTGTAAAACATTGTCATCTTTCTATTCCTATATTACAAATAGAAAAATGTATGAATGCTTAACTGAGTGAAAGAAATAGCTATACAAAACCAAAATAGTACTCTCAAGCTAATACAGAAGCATTTTATTTCATTTAAATAGAAAAAAAAAGAAACTAGGGGCACCTGGGTGGCTCAGTGGGTTAAGCCTCTGCCTTCAGCTCAGGTCATGATCTCAGGGTCCTGGGATCGAGTGGTTTCCCTGCACTGTAGGGAGCCTGCTTCCCCCCCACTCCCCTCTGCCTGTCTCTCTGCCTACTTGTGATCTCTGTCAAATAAATAAATAAAAATCCTAAAGACAAAAAAAGAAAGCGAATGTCAGAGCATATTATAAGATATGTGCTAAACAGAGATCTCTCTCAAATTTAAAAATAAGGAAAATTATTAATAAGTCATTTTTTTAAATGATTTTATTTATTTGACATAGAGAGATACAGCAAGAGAGGGAACATAAGCAGGGGGGTGGAAAGGGAAAAGCAGGCTCCCCACTGAGCAAGGAACTCAATGTGGGGCTCAATCCCAGGACCCCAGGATCATTACCCGACCGGATGAGAGACACTTACTGACTAAGGCACCCAGGCACTCTGTTACAGTCATATTTTTTACTATCTTTTTAAACTTTGGAGTTGGTCAAACCTCTGCTATGAAAGTTAATGATATTAGCACTACTATTATAACCTATTCTCTTTATACTATGAAATGTCTGATTATTATATAATTAAAAAAACAAAACCCCAATTGAACCATATTTAGTCTTCAGACTGAACTTACTTCAGAAACCATTGCAGAGATGTAGAAAGAAAGATAAAGTAAGCCCAGACTGTATCAGATCTGGATGGACTTGGATAGAGAAGAATGGAGACATAAAAAAAAATAAAGACAATTTATAATCTTTGTTGGAATGCCCTGCTTTTCCCTCTTAGATTTTTTTTTAAGATTTTATTTATTTATTTGACAGAGAGAGATCACAAGTAGGCAGAGAGAGAGGAAGGGAAGCAGGCTCCCCGCTGAGCAGAGAGCCCAATGTGGGGCTTGATCCCTGAACCCCGAGACCATGACCCGAGCCGAAGGCAGCAGCCTAACCCACTGAGCCATCCAGGAGCCCTCCCTCTTAGATTTTATTAAATATCTAATATTAGACTTTTTTTATAAGCTCTTAATTTGTAGTATTTCCTGTGTTTCATTTATTTTTAAGAATTTGATGCTTTCTTCCTCATTTTTTATACTGCATAAATACCCCAAACTGCAGTGTGTTTCGATCAATAACAAATCTGTACCTAGAATTGAGCTTCAAAATTTTCTTCTTGATTGCTGAAATGAATCTGCGTTTCCTCACTGTATATGAGGTATTTGGTATGTGGATGTCTTAAGTGGGCTGGTAAGCTCTTCTGCCTGTGACAGTGTTTTACCATTTTCTTTCAGGAAACCCTGATAGATTGGTGTGATGAAAAAGAACTTAACTTGATATTAACAACTGGAGGAACAGGTTTTGCACCACGAGATGTCACTCCAGAGGTGAGATAGTATGTGCTTTTTTCATATTCAAGAAGTCAACTATTCATATCATCATTCATCATTTTTACTGTGTTTTATATTGTTTTTATAATTTTGCAAGGCAGAACAAGAGACTTGTGGTTCAAGAATGTAAAAACTTTGCTGTGGAAGAATTGTTATATAAAAAATGTTTCTTGACTTCTTTCCTTTGGATTTATACAAACATGATACAAAATGAGGAAGATTGAACTAGTCCAGAAGATAATTTTGCTTTTGTTTAGTGGTCTGTGATACAAGTTGAACTTCAGGCGTATTGCCAAAGGAGGTGATAGCAGAACTTTAACTCCTAGCATTGCATCTGGTCTGATGTACTTTGTTGATGTAATTCAAAATTATCTGATTTCTCTGTTCTTGAGATACCCTTGTCATTGGTCTTAAAGCACAGGAAATTACGATAGAATATATATATACCGTATTTATAGTACTTTTGAAGAGAAAGGGTTCCATAGTCTGTAATTCTAATGTGAATTTAAATGCAGAATTTAATAAGGCAAAAAGCAGAATTAATATCTAGGCTTTATGTCACAAGAATCTTACCTTAAACTTTTGCATGAGGAGAAAAATTAGGGAGAGAATGAAGAGTAGGCAGTGATCAGTGATACAGGGAAAAGAGTCTTTTTTTTTTTTGAAGGAAGCCATAAACCTCAGAATCATATGCAAACTTATCTTACCACTTGTCATATTGTTTCCTTTACCTCCCAAAAAATTGTTTGCTGGCTAAATTTCAACTTAATGTTAAATATGTCCTTCTATTTTCAAACCAATACATGATTGTTATGTACTATTTGATTAATACAGGACATTTCTGCTCTGCATCTATTAAGTATTTACTCTCCATCTTACTCTATCATAGTAGTTTTCAAACTTTGGCCTGCACCACAATCAAACTAAGGGCTTGTTAAAACAAATTGTTGGGCACACCCACAGAGTTTCTGATTCAGTCAATCTGCAGTGGGTCCTAAGAATTTGTATTTCAAACAAGGCCCCAGGTGATGCAGATGTTGCTGGCCCATAGACCATACTTTCTAATATATGAAAATGGAAATTTTATAACAAATTGTAAAATATTTTCTGTTCTTCTATGTAAAAATTGTGACAGAATTTTTTTGGATATTTTTATGATTAGATTTATAATGTGGTTTGTTTTTAAAGCAATCAGAATAGAGTTGTATTGTTTTCATGACTTTAAAAAAGAAGTCATTCTTACATAATAAGCTTCTGGGTGTTAAGGGGAAATGGTCCTTTGGCCAATTTTTACATTTCTTTTAGACTTTGAGACTAACTTAAAAAGTACAATTGGAGGGAAGCCATCTCCTGTAGGGGTGTGTTTGTGTTTTGTTTGTAAGAAGATTGCTTACATATGTGAAGAATTTTTGGAGTTAGGTCATTCTGTTAAGTACTTGAAGTAAATGACCTTGGCTTTATATTCCCTATTTTTTCTGTGACAATTTAATAATTTTGCATCATTTCTTTTTATATCAGAAAATAAGTTACTGTGGAATTCATTTATAACCAGATAACATTATTTTTAATTGGGGGAGAATAATTCCACACAGAGTTAAATATTTTGTATTCTGTGGTGTGTCAAGTTATTATCAAAATGCTAGATTGAAAATTTAAACCTTTGAATTTTGGCTCTGCTACTTATTAACAAGGTGACCATAGCCTAACTATTGAACCCCTCTGTGCCTCAGTTTCCTGTGAAATGAGGCAAACAAAAGTACCTATGTACAAGGGTAGCTGTGGGATTCAATGAAAACTATTTCTGGCATGTTAGTAAGTGCTATATGCAAGGGTTAACTCAGTAAGGGTTAATTTTTTTTTATTAGTTGCTACATAAATACTAAGTGAACAAATTTGTTAGTTTTTTTTTTTTTTTGGTGCGTAACTACCAAATAGAGAAAAACAGCCTTATCGTAGCTTTAAAGTATATCCATGAAATCTTTTTGATCTTGTTATTTTTAAATTTTGATGTAGTAAGTTTCATATTTTATCTTTTTCATCTTATTGTATAAATCAGAGGTCTTAAATTTCTACCATTCTAATATGTGTTTATCCCATCCACTTTTTTTTAAGTACCATTAGTTGATAAGAGTCTCTTTCCCTGACCATGTATGTTTCATTATATCAGAAATTAAGAAGCCCTTTATTCTTAAATGAATGAAGTCTCAGTTACCTTAAAACCTTAGAGGTGCTCTTAAATTCTTACATTTAAAATGCCTATAATAGCTACCTACATAGAGTTGTATTTGAGTGTTTTCTTTAAACAAGTTTAAAATATACATAAATAGGTCTTTCTTAATATCTTTTTTTTTTTTCCAGAATGGGTGACTTACCAATTGTAAATATCTTGATTTTTAATGGATTTGCATTATTTCATATTTTATATATAAATACATAGGTTGTGACTGTCTGCAGCAGAAGTCCATAGGACTGTTAAGCGTTTGAAAAGTAAACAAACATAAAAGCAATGTAAGGCCAACCAAAAATAATTCTGCTGATTTCCTATCTTCGCTATACATTTAAATGCTTGTCATTCTTCTGATATCCAAATTATAACATTGGATGTCTGCTAGGAACCCAGAAATAGAATTTGGGTTCTGTGATAATACAGTTATTTGTCTTTAACTGGTTTGTCTTAGATAGTTGTGCCTAAAAAGAGAAGAAACCATTTCTAGACTACATTTAACTATAGATAACTTAGATTTATAAAATTTTTAAATATTCAAGTTATAGAACCACATATTAAATATTAAGGTAAAATAATAAAAAACTTCTCCACTAAGGTACAAATATTTTACAGTCAATAATTGACAGTAAATAGTCTAATCTACAAATACAAAGGACAGTTGTTTGTGGAATGTGTGTGTTGTTAGGAAGAAAATGGGGGAAACAATAAATAGAATAAATGAAATAAAGCAATCTAAACTTATTGTCAGTGGTTATGAACCCTAGAGAAAATGAAAAGTTTAATAAACTTGGGTTTCTTCCCAGGTCTATTAAAAAGGAAAATGGAAAAGCAAAATCAGTAAAGTATATCTTTTTTCCTTTTTTTCTTTTTAATAGGAATAAGGCAATCAGAATCGATTTCCCTAAATTATGAAATTGTTTCTGTTTTGGGGCCCTGTGTCATAGAATATGGTTCATCTGATACTTGCATGCCTGCTGGCCTGCTCTCTGCCTCTAAAATGAAATACTAGCAAAACTTATTTTAGAGTTTATTTTGACATAAAATCTTTATTTTTTTAAGAATAGATTTTATTCTTTTTCCACCATCTTGGGGCCTGTGGAGGCTGGCTGGGAACGGTACTCCTAAAACACCAAATAGTGTCTGGAAGGCTATGGTCCAAGGCCATTTTTGCTGACTGTAAGCAGGGTCTCCGCAACCAGAGGGAGCACACAGCTCTTCTTACAATCTAAGGTGTATATGCTCGAGATGAAACAGAATTCTGTCTAGGCAAGAGATGGGCTTATGTGTACAAAGCAAAGAACAACACAGTGATTCCTGGTGGCAAACCAAACAAACCAGAGTAATCTGGGGAAAAGTAACTCGTGCTCGTGGGAACAGCATAGTTTGTGCCGAATTCCGAAGCACCTTTCCTACTAAAGCCATTGGGCACAGAATCCGTGTGATGCCGTACCCCTCAAGGATTTAAATTTAATGAAAAGTAAATTTTAAAAGTATAGAAAAAAATAGATTTTATTTTCAGGGCTCTGGGCTGGCTTAGTTGGAGTAGCATTTGTTTGACTCTTGATCAGCAGGTCATGAGTTTGAGCACCTCATTGGGCTTAGAGATTACTTAAAATGAATAAATATTTTTTTTTAAAAAGAGTAGATTTTAGTTTCTGTTACTAGACAAAGGTTGAATAATCTTTTGGCATTGGTAAAATGCTAGTAACTGGAAAATTCTATAGAATATAAGAATTCATTGCTATATAAAGTATTACTTCTTTGTGTCTCATTATTAATTAAAAACAATGTATGTCCAAAATAGGTATTGTTACATCAAGAATCTTATTATTCTTAACAAGTAAAATTAGGGACTTATAAGTGAGGCAAAGTGAAAACCCTTTAGAGTAAAATTCTAGAAGAGACTAAAAGATCAAGAAGCTTTAAAAAATGTATATATAATTACAAAGAAATGTTTTGTAATATGTTATGGTAAATTTGAAAATATTAAACTATTTTATAAGGTAAAAATAACTTTAAGCATTTTTAGATTTTTATGCTACATCAGAATAAAGGGTTAGGTACTAATATTTTATCTTGATGATAAATTAAAGAGTTAAATAGAAGCCCAACATACATCTTAATTCTCATCCATTCATTCATTCATCAAGCTTTTTATTTCTAATCTTTAATATGTATCCCATGCCATACTGGTTGCTGGAGTTAAAAAATTAATAAGACATGGTCTCTATTCTCAAGAAACTCTTAATTTGTTTTGGGAGTTGGCAAAAGTCCTATAGACCAAATCCAGCCTGTCTTTTTGTTGGTGTTGGTGTTGGTGTTGGTGTAGCTTATGAGCTAATGGATTTTGTATTTTTTTAAGTGGCTGAAAAAAATCAAAAAACAATCAAGGAGATTAATACCTTGTGGCACATAAAAATTGTTTGAAGTTTAAATTTCAGTCTCCCTAAATGAAGGAACACAGCTACAGTCATTCATTTATGTAATACCTGTGGCTACAACAGCAGAGTTAAATAGTTGCAGCCAAAACTTTTCCTTTTAAATGAATATTTTTTATATCAAAATCTGTATTTTCCTAAAATTTTTGTTATTTCTCCTTTTGTTTGATTATTTCATTCTGACCAATTATATCAGGACACTTTTGTTAGAAGGTATCTAAGAACAATAGTTTAAAATTTTTTAAGAGTGAGATTTTACTTAATGCATAACAGATCCATTAGTTTCCATTAGTTTGATCAATTTTGAAAGTTCAAAATTTTATATATATTTTAGAATGAGAGATCTTTTACTTTTGTTATGCTGTATTGTCTATGGAGACAATGTGGCAATACACTTCATTATGGCAGAAAAGTG
Organism: Taxidea taxus jeffersonii; assembly: GCA_003697995.1. Classification (NCBI taxonomy): domain Eukaryota; kingdom Metazoa; phylum Chordata; class Mammalia; order Carnivora; family Mustelidae; genus Taxidea; species Taxidea taxus. Next base: position 101,469 of record ML111799.1, read on the forward strand.
TTTTGTCTTTGCTCCTTCTAAAATTAAGTATTTAAAAAATGAAACCCAACATCATTTCAGATTACTAAAGAAAAAAAAGTAAAAGTCAATTTTTAAAAAGCCCATAAAAATGTGAGTTAAAAAAAATTTTTTTTGAGTAAAGATGACATTATCATTCAACAGACCAAGGGTCAATAAACTTTTTCTGCAAAAGGTCAGATGGTAAATACTTTCTGCTTTGCAGACTAAAAATTTTAGTTGCAACTACTAGACTCTGCTGTTGTAGCCACAGAAGTAGGTTCGTTATTGAACTGAAGAGGCATCTAACAAAATGACCAATGCTAAAAAGGATAGAATACTCAAAATTTGGTACAAAGGATGGATTTCTAGGATTATGAATTCTAGAAGACATATTCTGTTTATAGCCTGTAATATTTACATTTCTTTGGAACTATTTAAACCATTTTATAAATATTTTCTACTTAGGTTATTAGAAATTTTTTCACAAAAATATCAAATCAAAGAAAAATTGTTTATTTTGTGAAATTTGTTTTATAATCTATTTTTCACAATTAATATATTTCATTATTTTAGGTGTAAGTATACTGTAAGCTAGGGCTCATTTTATGCAGTCATTTTTAGCATTTTTCTTTCAAAATTATAATGCTTCAAAAGTAAGAAAGAATACTATATAAGTAAAATGTAGGAGATATCCTTGACCTGAGTTACTGACTATACTTAATGATTCTCAATTTGTGACTTGTGAAAATCAGTGAGAACATTTAATAGCTTCACCTAAAAGTTCACATTGGGCATATTGACAATCAGAAAATTCCTATATTATAGCAGAAGCATAGAGAAACATCATATGTAACAATTTCTGTTTTTGAAAGAAAATTTAATCACTAACATAAGACATTTAAATTGTGTAGTTGTTTACAAGTATATATAATATTCTTCAGGAAACTTTGATTATTTCCCTGGAAAAATATCATATACTAATATCCTAGAACTCTATAAATATTTATTTTACAGTACTAGGATTTTTTTTTTACTAATACCTGTTATACACGCCAGAGCTAACTATGACCATATTGAACTAGAATTTTGAGTACCTTAAAACTGTTCTGGATAAATAACTCAACAATATGAAATTGATAAAACCAGGATATCAGAAACGCTTGTAATTGAATTATTTTAAACTAGATTGAATAAAATACATCCCTATTCTATGGTCAGATAAGGTTACATTTTATGCCATTTTAAGTTCTTCCTTTAATTTTTATGAAATAGTTCTGGACAAAAGAACTATGTTTCTATGTCTTACCTTGGCCTAAACATGGTGAGATGCAATATGATATAGTGGAAACACTAACAATATAGAGTCAGACATGAATTTGAATCTCAACTCTACCACTAAGTATGAAATTAAGGCAAATTAACCTGTTCCAACTTCATGTTTCTCATTTGCTAAATTAGCTAATGCCTACCTCTAAGGGTTATTGTTTCTAGTGATTGAGATTATAAGGATAGCCAGTAATAATAAATAACACTTATATATAGCACTTTACTATGTGTCAGCAGCTGTTTTAAGCATATGTTAATTCATTTAGTCCTCAGAACAACCATATGAGGCAGGTACAATTTTATATCTATTTTAAAGTTGGAGAAACTGAGACACAGATCAATTATCTGACTTGCCCAAACTAAGTGAGT
>ML111799.1:108163-121051 GCA_003697995.1 Taxidea taxus jeffersonii
ACCTTTTAGGGGCCCTTAAGATGATCATTATCAGTAAACATACAAATAATTACAAGTTCACTTATTATGCTAAATTCCATATCTATTTAGAACTCTTACTAGAGAAGTAGTATTGCCCATATAAACTATTTGTGAGGCAGCATAACACAATGTTTAAGAGCACAGACTACTTGGGTTTGAATCCTAGATCTTCCTTTTACTAGTGTACAACTTACTTAACTTGCTGTACCTCAGTTTTATTATGTGTAAAATAGAAAGAGTAAGAGTACTTACCTCACAGGGTAGTTATACTATGTGAATTAACATAAGTAAAACTAAAAAAGTATATACTTGCTACATAAATATTTGCTGTTGTTACCTACAATATAAATAGAGCTTTAGCTTAAAAATGAGTAGATAATGGTTGAATAAATATTACAAGAATTTTCTCTAGGAAAAAAATCCAGTAGGATAGAACCTAAAGTATACAATGGTATAGCTGTGGGAAAGGAGTTGATTGTGCTACAAGGACCAATTGACACAAGAGGACATAAATCATATTTCTTTTTGAAGATTAAAGATAGCATTATAGTGCTGGGTGTCATTGAGTTGATATAAGTGTTTCCCCCTTACCTTCTCCACCTCTTTCCATAAGTTTGATTGTTATATATGATATACTTGTATGTCTTAATCCTTAAGGTGAAACTTTATGTAAGAAAGATAAGTCAGGTGATTATGAGGTCATTTTGAATAGAGTTTTGCAAGTTTTTAAAATACCTTTCTATAAAACATAGGCATTTGAACCAATGAGAAAATAACCGTTAGTTTTGAATATTAAATAAATATAATAGAGTCTTATAATATGTCTCTTGCTTGTGGTGATTCAAGACTATAGTTGTTTAGGAGACCACATTATAATAAGGTTAGTTTAGTATAACCCCATTGATGAAGTTCAAAAGAGATTCACATCATGCCAGTTTCCCACTCCTGTTAAACAGGATATGTAAATAGGGTATTGGTTTGATATGAACTCTGTTTGTGGGCCTTATTTACTTTCTTATTCCTTTCCTTTTGCCATTTTAAAACTTACTTTTACCTATGCTATATCCTGTCCCTTAAGATGAGGCTGCTTTTCTAGGGTCAGTAGATGAATGAATATCACCACCAGTATAAGATAACATTTAGAGGAACGAGAAGGCTACTTTTATAGGTACTAAAAACAAATCCTAGTATAAATGCATCTTCCCTCCTAGGTGTCTTGGGCAGAAGGAGCAGTGGTATTAACAAAATGCTCTAGTTTAGCATTGCTCTTTTTTTATTACTTTTGTAATAAAACTTTTGTTATTACTCTTTGCCTTCTAAGTATAAAATATCTTTGGACAGGAGTCAGCAAACGTATTCTTTACAGGTCCAGGCAATAAATACTTCAGGCTTTGTGGGTTCTGTACTCTTTATCATAAGCATTCAACTCTGCCAGCCCTGTGGCACAAAAGACACCATAAGATGATATAAATGAATGAGCCTCACTGTGCCCCAATAAAAATGTATATATGGATACTGAAATTGGATTTGATATAATTTTCATATGTCATGAAATACTGTGCTTTTTGGTTTTTTCCAATCATTACACATTTAAAGATCACTCTTAGATTGAAGGCGATGCAAAAAACAGGCAGCAGGCAGGAATTGCTCCCTTGGCTATGATTTGCCAAACCCTCTTTTAAAATATTCCTACCTTATAGTGTACTAGTATCTCCTCTGTTAATCAAAGGCTTGTAACATGTGGGCTTTTAGAAGAATGCTCTGAGAATTTAAGACAGAGAAAGGTAATGCACCACAAGAAATTAACACTTCATAGATTCAAATATATCTTGAGAGTCTGCAGTATATATGCCAGGCATTGTTCAAGATGCTGTGGATATAGCAATAAACAAAGAAGTCAAAAGTCCCTGCCTTTATGAAATTTACATTCTAGTGGATGACAAAAATATAAGTAAACAAGTAAAATGTATAGTATTAGAGATGGTGGTAAGTACTATGGATAAAAATAAACCAGGGAGAGTAAATAGATAGTGTAGGCAGAAAGCAGAGTTGTAATTTTTAAAAGGCCATTAAGGAAGGCTTTATTGATAAGATGGCATTTGAGCAAAGACATAAAGGAGATGGAACAAGCCATGGATCATGTAAAACCTGTGTGCCACCCTTGGTATAATGGAGAGTTTTGAACAGAGGCACTACATGATTTGACTTATATCCTAATAAGGAAACAATTTAGGAAGCTATTGAAATAATCCAGGTGAAAAATAATAGTGACTTAGACCAATGATAGAGGTAAAGGTAGTGAGAAATATACTATTTATATATTTTGAAGATAGAGTTAAGAGGTGAAATAAGAGAAAGAGAGAGGTGAAGTATAAGACCCAGGATTTTGACTTGGGCAATTGGAAAGACGGAGTTGTCATTTCCTGAAACGGAGAAGACTGTGGGAAGGGTAGGTTTAACGAGAAAGATCAGTTTTAATTTGGTCATAGAAATGAACTGCTTTTAGATATCCAAATGGAAATGTTAAATTGGAAATTAGACACATGCATTTGGAGTTCAGAAGAGAAGTCTAGGCTGGAGATACTTTTTTAAAAATCATCAGCATCTTCATGGAATTAAAATCCAAGACAATTGATGAGATCACCAAGGTATTTACTAGTATTACTACTTATTTATTGTTATTACTACCCTTGCTTTTTTTTCCTCATCCACTTTCAAAGAGGTAGGTAGTTTCTAGTAATTTATCCCCTCTGCTCACTCACAAATAGCAGGGATCCCACTGAATCAGAAACCTGACCTACACAGGAAGTACTATTAGTTGGCCATCCTCAAATTTTGCCATGGTATAAACATGGGAGTGAGTTTTCCCAAGTACCTCCTTGCTGGAAACCTTTGCACTGGAGGTAAGTGTGAAAGGGGAGGTTGTGGGAAATGATGGGGTGAGGGCTTCCTAAACCTTTCCCAAACCTCAAAAATTGCTTGATTCTGAGGAATGGGGAAGGTTCAGGCTGGTTCTTATTTCCCTGAACCAGTTCATACAGCCCTAAATTTGACCTGCTTTCCTCAAACTGGGAGTCAGAAATCCCTTTTCTCTTCTGTTTTTCTGCTGCAGAAATTCCCAACATTCCCATTTTGTGGGCTCCAGAAAGGGGTAAGCGAAGACTTCAATCCCAGCCAATCATTTCCAGATTAATAATTTTTAGTGTTTTGGTTTTTTTTTTTTTTTAATCATCATAAAGAATGCTTGGACCCATTTTTCCCATCCATTTAATTTCCTTGTGGATTGTTATGTATCTATGTTCTAGGATCATTCTGTATCCCTGGGCAATAGAGTTCAGATTCATCTGCTATTTCCATTTGTGTGCTATTCTCTTGTGGATTCTCATATGCAGTTTATTGATGACTGTTTCCTAGATGGAAGAAACCCAATTCAGGAGACTGCTTTATTCTCTATTTCGTCTTTTCCTGAATGGTGTTTTGTTCCCCTGCTGACAGCTCTTTCCTACCCTACACAACTGCTTCTGATGATCTGTCATTGCTTCTCTGCTGTTCTGTCTTACTGCTTTGACTGCCTTTGATTTTTGCCTCTACTTTTTGCCCCACTTTACGCATCTGCTGAATGATTTGCATTCTTCACTTACTGGTATTTTGTCTATCAGCAAATGGCCTGATACTGCCATATCCATCTGCTACTTTAGCATTTTAGACTACCCAGCACTGTTTATCTGCTCTCCTACCATTCTGTATCATGGCCTTCCAAGTGCTATGCCATCTGCCTGCTTGATCTTGCCCTGTCCAATCTATGCCTGTAATATTAAGTAGGTTCATATTGTTTAGCACTTCTGCCACCTATCTCCACTTGTCTTATGCCACTAAGTTGGACTGCTAAGTTTGCTTGACTACTGTCTCCTTTACCTATTTGCTGCACATGGCTGCTCCATTAATTAACCTGAGACATTGCATTCATCTCCTCTGTACTCAGCCTTGCAACTTGCTGATCAGCTCATATTGCCTCCTTTATACTTTTCTGCATCTGGTAAATCACTGGCGTTATTCCTCTGTTGTCTTGTAACCCTGATCAGATTTTATTTCCAAGAAAAGTGTTGCCTACGTATTGTCCAAACATATCTTAGAAATAGGAAAATGCTTCACTTTTTAATAGTCTGGTACAATTTACTCCTAAACTGACTTTTAAACTATCACCCATCCTTTCTCCTTTTTTATACGACTCCACATTCTTCCCTTTATTTAGCAATAGAATTTTTTCAAATAATGTATCATCTTTGCCTCAGTTGACCTTTCACATCATATATTATGTACTTTATTTTCTTGTATATGGGATCTTTCAATGATTTTCCATATATTAAATTTATTTCCTAGTTTATTTTCCATGTTCCAGGGCTTCATGAGGATGAGTTACTCCTATTAATTTTATCCTTTTAATAAGACTGGAAGAATTTCTTAAAACTTTCTTAAATTTCTTAAAAGTTTCATCTCCAAAAATAATACACTTAGTTATAGTTCTTTGTGGTTAGATTAAAGTAGCTTTCCACCCTGTTCCAGTTTTCCTTTGAGATTATAATTTCTCAGTCACCCCATAATTTATGTAATATCAGTTCTTTAGATATCCTTTTGATGTATTTATCTTTCCTTCCTTTTAGACTATATTTTCTTGTGTGTAGGTAAACTTTAAATTAACATTTTTCCATTATTTGCTAAGTACTTGACATCTAAAAAGAACTTGAAATACAAAATTATTTGCTTGAAGCTTGATGTCTTATTTACTTATATTTAAATGAGAAAAGATCAAACAAGAAGTGGAGAAGAATTTTGGTGAAACTTGCAAACAATTTCAAGAGTCTAAGGAGATTGAAAGTGGGGTGTGTGTGTGTATAGATTTGAGGTGTTCTTTGTGTGTAGTTCTGAAGTGTTCTTTCTGTGTATGTATCCACAACATCATTGTGCATGAAGTGTGGAAAATTCTGAGTATCCATATTAAATTTTATTTTATTTTTATGAAAAATGAAATGGGAAAGGAAAGGGAAAAAGCTAAAAAGAGTGATAAATTTAGGGAATACGGGAAAAGGGTATGGACATTTTTTTTCTTTTTCCTTTAACAATAGAGATAAAATTAGTATTTTAAAAAGGCTGGTGTAGGAAAGTCAAGAAAATCATTTCAGTAGCTTTTAATTTTTTTGTTGTGGCAAAATACACGTGACATAAAATTTACTGTTTTAATTGTTTTAGGTATACAATTCAGTGGCATTAGTACATATAACCATTACCACTATCTGTTTCCAGAACTTTTTCATCATGCAAAACAGAAACTGTGTACCCATTAAACAGTAATTCCCCAAACCTCTTTCTCCACCCTCTACCCCCTCAACCTCTGTTTTAGTAGCTGTCTCAGAATTTGCATATTCTAGGATTTGCCCCATATAAGTAGAATCATTTAAGTTTTGTCCTTCTGTGTTTGACTATTTCACTTAACGTAGTATATTCAAGTTTCATCCATATAGTAGCATATATCAGAATTTCCTTCCTTTTAAAGACTAATATTCCATTTATGTCCATAGTACAATTCATTTATCCATTTGTATGTTGATAGACAACACTTAAGTTGTTTCCATTTTTCGGCTATTATGAATAATACTTCCATTAGCAGTGATGTGCAAGAGTCTGTTTTTCTTTCCATTCTTTGGGTATTTACCTTGAAGTAAACTCCATAGCTTTTAATCTTCTTGTCTAAGAGGACACTAAAGACCTCAGGGGAACTATGTAAGTAATATGAAAGATGGTTAAGTCCAAGCTATTATGTTAGGAGCAGAAGAAATTATAAACTTTTAGGAAGACACAGAAGACCAAGTGAGATTTGGAAGACCTTACATTTTAAGAATGAAAGAGAGAATGAAACTGGGCAGATAACTGATATTTGAGGAATAGCTAAATGATTCTGAAGGACATTGAATTAAAAAAATAAACCAACTTAAGGACCGATGATGGCCTGTCTTTGAGATGGAATAATGCTCTTTTAAAGAAATAGGCATTTGAAAGGCACATTTTAAATGAAGATAATGGGATTGAGATGAGGCAGCTAGGTTATATTTAGAGGAACCAACAATAGGAAGAGGAATTAATTTTAAATTCACTGGTACTCAATTCTGGGCACCCAGTTTTCTACCTATAGAGATTTTGCTAAAAAGATTCCTTTGACCAAACCCCCCCGAGATTCTGATTCAGCAGGATGGAGATATGGTTTAGGTAATGTGTGTATACATGTGTGTGTGTTTAATCCACTGGTAAAATACAATGTGAGTTAAATTGAACTCTATACCATAGTGTCCTAGACCTTATAAGAGTTATGAAAGTTGGAAAGAACTGGTCCTTGTCTTCAAGGAGTTTAAAACTGAAGTAGTTAAATATGCAATAAAAATGATTTAGGAAAGAAGACTTTCAATCCATTACGTGATAATGTTTTCACATCTTAACAATTTTTTGATGATTATACATACTTTGTCTAGCTTTTTCAGCCAGGGTTTCTCATCTAAGCTATTAAAAGCAAATGATTTGAGGGACTTCTCAATTCTCCCAAGAGTGATACATAAACTAGTACTCTTTCATATGCATATGAGAGAAGTTAATTCATTACTTCCAATAATTCTCTCAGAACCTATTTTAAAAAGGTTTGTCTGGGCTATATAATCTATTAGGAGTATGTAACACAAAGATAAGGCTGTGTTCTCAAGGAGCTTACATTCCAAAAGAGGGAAAAAGACATTTAACAACAACAACAACAAAAATGTGTTTCTAATATTTCAGAATTTTGTTATTTTCTTCTAGTTCTTCAGAGAAAATGTTTAAGGCAGAGTAATTTTGTATAAGGAAATCGTTTCACTTCTTCTAAGCTTCAGTAATTCAGGAATAAGAATGTCTTCTATAATTAATGCCTTATTACAACTGAAGGATTCTGGTAATAGTTTAATGCCAGTAAGAATCTCTAATTTTAAAACCTGGAGCATTCAGTGACAATTAGTGATGTCATTGGTAGTTGTTAATAAACAGCATTATCTAAACCCAATGTTATTAATTTTATAGTGGAAGAGTAGAGAATGGCTAGATAAAAATTAATAACTAATGTTCAGGAAATTGTTCCTGAATGTTATTACAAACACAATGGGGTATTCTTATCTTGGGTATGTAACTATATACCAATATTGAAAATATTTGGGAATTTAATTTATTCTCACTGCCAACTAAAACTTGCTGGAATTCCTGGTGTCAGAAGTTTCAGTCATATTCATTGGTTTTTATTATGAAGTCAATTAATTAGCCATTTGAATTAGGAATTTATTTGTCCTCCCTATATTGATGGGTGCCATCAAACGAGAGCAGTAGGCTTCATTCACATTGCTTACTAATTCACAATGATTGCTTTAAAGGAATCTCTTTAAAGTGCTATACTTAAGTTTTAGTAACCTATTTTTTCCTCCCATCTCCTGATGTCCTACTAAAATTATTTATTTTATCAGCATAGCAGAAGGATGATCAAAGTTCTCATGTCAGGAAAGAAGCACCAAAATAGAAATTATATCACGATTTAACTTGTTTACTTAAGAAAGTGAATAATTTTAAAAGATGTTGTTTCACTTGTATTTATTCTGGAAAACATTTTTAGTGCAAACTAAAGATTATACAGAAATTTTAAGGTAAGGTATAATAAGATCTGGGATAAAGAAAAATATAAGTAACATTTTATTAAACTCATTTTATTAGTAATAAATATACTTTTCCTTTTCTTGTGATCTCTGAAATCCTGTTTTTATTTGAAGGAAAGCTGAACTGAAAATAGTTATATAATGTGTTTCTTTTTTTGTGAAAATTAACTTGAAAAGGCAGTTTCCCTATCACACCCTTATTAGGACTCAAATCTTTTTTTACATTTAATAATAAGAAAATCCCCTAAATTTAGGCAACTACACCTAACAAACAAGTTGTCATTCTTTCCTAAAAACAATGGGACATATTCAGGACCCTGCAGAGGAAGATATAGCTTCCTTACATAAACATTTTGGGGAGGTAGTTTTACTCCTTTGATTTTGAATATAGATAGTAGCAACAGCAGACACTAATAGTCTCTACATCCCTTAATGTCTTTCTCTTCTCTTTGCTATCCCACCGTCAAATATTTCAATGTTGCTAGCAAAAATTAATGTATTACACCTTTGGCACAGAAGTCCAGTGGAGTGAGAAAGATCATTGAGAGAAGTTCATTGCCTCATCTATGGCAACTATTTGATGCAAAGATCCTTTATGTATACTTAATAATATTTAATTTCATGAATATCAAAATTAGTACTTGAAAAGTTCACTAGTTAGATATCTGAAAATTAATAAAATAAAAGCCCTCCCAAACATGTTGTGTTTATCTCTGAACACATTTTAGATTTCTTATAATATTTTGTCTTTATGAAGAAATAGAGATTATGTTCTATTCATGTCAGCAGTATAAAAACATCTTAGATGTTCAGGAATCAATATTTCCTTGGTTTGTCCCTAGCCATACTATAGTAGTAGATATGTATTTACTTTGTAGTTAAAGGTAATAATCCCAATATAGATATCTTAAGCAAATATTCTGAAAGAAAAAATCTCTCATAAGTTAAATTGATATTTTCTCATTCTCAACTCAATGCCTTCTGGCCAAAATTAAGATTGATCTTGTGAGGAGGGAAAGATAAAAAGCCTTTTTAGATATCTTTTAATTATGATTAGTTACTAAAAAATAAAACTTAAGGGTCACCTGGGTTGATCAGTCAGTTAGTGTCTGCCTTCAGCTCAGGTCATGATCCCAAGGTCTCTAGCCCCACATCAGGCTCCTTGCTCAGTGAGAAGCCTGCTTCTCCCTCTCTTTCTGCCTGCAGCTCCCCTTGCTTGCTCTATTTCTCTGTGTCAAATAAATAAATAAAATCTTTCAAAAATAAATAAAAGTAAAAAATAAAACTTAAGACTATCTGCAGAGAGCTCCTATTTTTTTTTTTAAGATTTTATTTATTTCTTTGTCAGAGAGTGAGCACAGGCAGACAGAGTGGGAGGCAGAGGCAGAGGGAGAAGCAGGCTCCCTGCTGAGCAAGGAGCCCAATGTGGGACTGGATCCCAGGACGCTGGGATCATGACCTGAGCCAAAGGCAGCCGCTTAACCAACTGAGCCACCCAGGTGTCCCGAGAGCTCCTATTTTATAAACGAGAAAATTTGTCTTCAAATTTCTATAACTCCCAGTTAGTGTTAGAATATTAGGAACACAGTATAACATAGTATTTTGCATGTGGTAAGTATTCAGTAAGAGCATAAAATGGTGACCTTTTTATTGTAACATGATATTTAAAGTATTAAAGATGAGATTAAAGGTAAGAAAAGTATATGGTCATTTACAAAAAAGAAAATGTGAAGATTTTTAAATATTTATCTTGGCTTTTATTAATAACATTAAAAGAAACAACACCTGTTTTTTCCTGAATATAGATTTCTGATTATCCTGTTTTTTCCAAAAAAAGAATTTGGAAACACAGGAAGCAAAATGTAGTAAATAAAAATCATGAATAATCTTGGCACCTAGTTATTGCCTAGGACAAATTGATTAGTCTTCACACTGGGTACCCATCATAGATACAGGTTTATACCTTGGGTTTCTTCATAACATCATCCCAACTGTGTTACCATATCTACTAAAATTTACAGTTATTGTGTGCCAAACATTGTGATAAGCACTTTACATAATACCTTATTTAATCATAACAAACCTACATGAGTACCACTTAATAAAATTAGTTTTAGAAAGATTAAATCATGAAATAACCCAGATCACAGAGCTAGTAGAAGGTAACAGAATTTGAATTTCAACTAGGTAGGTAGTCTTGACTACAAAACCCTTGCTTTTTAACAACTCTCCTTTTTATATAAATTAAGCTTTTTTCCATTAATAACTTTCTACCAAAAAGGGGAGGATTGTCAATCACTACAGAGTGTAAACAAGTTATGATTAATTTAAGTTCCCTGTCTTAACCATTTAGGCTCTTTCTTATTTCCTATCATAAACATTCTTTTTATATATATTGTCAAAAACATATCTGGTTATCACTTTAGAAATATTTCCTTAAAATAGAATAACTGATTAAAAATTAAGTCTCATAATACATACTGCCAAATTGCCCTCTTGAATATATGTACATTTTGTATATTCATACTCTCAGTTTATGGAACTGAACATTCATTATCATCTTTAACCTCAACAATTTGACAGATAAAAATTATATGGCTTCATTGGCATACTGTAGATTAATAGTGAGATTAAACACTTGTATTTGTCTAGTTTTTTTTTCTTTTATAAATTACCCATTTTCTTTGTTTTCTTTTGACTCAATAGCCTATTCTTAAAAACTGATTGTAGTTACAATGAGAAGTCTAAGAAAGTGCTTGTCAGGAAATAATTTTTACATTTTCTCTTTTCTCAAACTCCATTCACATAATAATACTCAATTATTTCCTTACTTACCTCTTACAGCAGAGGTCAAGCCCAAAAACAAAGGCATGCAGTTAATAAAGTATAAAAATATTATTTTCTAACAAGCTAGTTATGCCCTTTGTGAAGTTTTTCTTTTCCATAGCTGATGCACAATAGTTTATTTTCTAACTACTCTTTTTTTATGGAATTTTCATGTTAAATACTTTGTGGATAGAAATTTATGGAACCTTAATATTCTAGAATTAATTGTCCATTCATAGCTATAAATCTTGCAAAAATTTATTATTAGGACAATGAAAATACATAGCTACTGTAGTAGTCACTTTAAAAAAGAAACAAATACTCCTATTTATACAATTTTTTTGCTTGGTAAACTCATTTTTCTTAATGGGAATTCCAAAAGAAATAATATTCTAGCGTGCAATTAATGTGAATTACCATTTGATTATCTAGATGCTTAAGGCATTTCATACACTTTTTCAGGTGGGTAGAGCTTAATTTCCCTCCATTGTTCAAGACAGCTTTCTTTTTTCTTTTTTTTTTTTTTAGTTGCCCCTAACATGCAAATCACTTCATGCCCCAAGTTTTTTAGTAAATGAATTGTTTAACACCTGGCTTGAATTTTTCCACAGAAACATTTATTTATATAAGTGAGTCTCAACCTGGGGATTTTTTTGGACCCTGAGAAACATTTGGCAATGCCTAGTGATATTTTGGTTGTCATAACTGAAGGGATGCTACTGACATTAGTTGAATAGAGGCCAGGGATGCTGGTGAACATCCTGCAATGCACTGAACATTACTTACAACAGAGAATTTTCTGGCCCAAAATGTAATAGTGCAGAAATTGAGAAATCCTCATTTACATAATATTATTGAGCACTTACTAACTGCCAGGCACGGTGTTTGGGGCTGGGGACACATGGATAGAAAGTTATGATCATAGCACTCAGGGGAGTTACATTATCGTTAGGAAATGGAAGGAATTTGGTAAATAAACTATAACATGATCATCAGTATAGTAATGGTGTGTATGTGATATATTAGGAGCAGAATAAAGTTCACTTGGGGAGTTAGGGAAATTTTCAAAGAAGTGATATTGGAACTGTTGTTACTGTTGTTCTTATTATTATTGTTTACCTTTTACTTTAAGTTTGCAAAAAGCACACAAATAGCGTAGTTACAACTTAATGGATTTTCAAAAAATGAACATACTTGTGTGACCAGCATGCAGATCAAGAAACTAGATTATCAGCATCCCAGATTATGCCCCCTCTGTGTCCCTTTCAGCAATAGCCCAACCCTCAAAAGTTACAGTTTTAACTTTTAGCATCATTGATTACTTTTGTTTTTTAGTAAACTTTATACAAATGAAATCTTACACTGTGTAATCTGTTCTGTCTGGATTCTCTTGCTCAACATTATGTTTCTAAAATTGATTTGTTGCATGTAGTTGTTTGTTCATTATCACTACATACAGTAATCCATTGTATGAATATGCCAATATGTATTAAAGAAACAATTGCTGAAATCCTAAATCTGCCAATTGATCAGTTTGGCTGCAGAACGGGTTTTGAAGGGAAACTGGCAAGAGAGAGCCTGGAGGTAGGTAAGGCCAAATGATGGACACTCCGTGTCATATAAAAGGCGTTTGGGTTATTTTCTAGTAAAAAATAAACACTTTTTTGAAAGATGTTAAATAGCAATGAATGTAGTGAGACCATTTTGGCAGCAAAATAGAGGATGGGTTGAATGGGAATAAACTTGGCTATTAACATTAATTGGGAGGCTATTGAAATATTCAAACAAAAGATACTGAGTACCTATTGGCAGACAAAGGTAGAAAGAAACATGACTTTCTGAGGCTAAAATTAATTACACTTTTTGACTAACTGCGTATGAAATTTGCAGAGTATAGTTTTCTGAGCCAACCTTCAAAAGCCTATGTGTGTTACTGAAATACAAAATGTGTACAGTAAAGAAAAATAGTAGAATTCAATGTTAGCAATTAAAACTGAATTCAAATAATATCCAAATTTATAGTGTTTGAACTTGTAGAAAAACATATATCATTAGTTGAAAATTAATAAATTGATGAAAATCTTCATGGAGAGTCTGTAAGAATATTGGCTATGGTATAGGACAAGTCTAGACTAATGATATTGGCTTTTTATTTGTTTTCATTTTAATTTGAAATTTGTGACTTTTTTGTTTCATATTTTCACTGTTTTTATTTTATTTTATCTTCCACTAAATTAGTCATGAGTAAAGTGTTTTGTTTTGTTTTACTCATTTACTCATTTAGTCATGAGTAAAGTGGTTTTTGGCTCAAGAAATAAAATGAGAC
>RCUC01168601.1:0-84429 GCA_003697995.1 Taxidea taxus jeffersonii
GAGCACTACAGAAATCCCCTCTTAGGATCGGAAGCGCCGCTGGGCAAGCTCAGGGGACTCGTCCTGCCAGGGCGCCGACACGTGGCCCCGCAGAGAAAATCCGCCAGGCTCCTCCTCCAGGCTTCCCGCCCACTCTCTGCCCATCACCTCGCCTGGTCCGCCGGCTCTCCCCGGCTTCTGGGTGCCAGTGGTCCGAGCGTCCCGGCGCAAGCTTCTGGAAGCTTGCACGCCCTTGTGTGCGCGTGCGCCCGCGCCCGTCGAGGTGTGCTGCCCGGACATTGACCCTTTGACCTATAAACAATGGGAGGGGTGTTGGGGGGGGTGGCAAGAGAGAGGAAAAGGCCACAAAGATAACTAGGCCGGCTGTACTTTGGAGCCCTGACTGCTCCGACCGGACCTTTAGTTGAGATTTGGGGGCACTTGTCCCCGGGCGTGGCCCCCTCCTGTGGAAGTACCCTAAAGGCTTCTCCGGTGGAGAGCAGGTCTCAGGATGCAGCGCAGCCTTAGCCCTCTCTGGGGTCCATTCAGTCGTCTGGGATTACTTCCCACCCTTCTGCCTCTAGGGTCCCCTAGACCTTCATTTGAGCCTCAGACAGTTTCAGAGACCTGGGGCAGCGGGTGGCGGGAAGCTGTGTGCCTCCTTGGAGAGTTCCCAGACAGCACACACTGGCTGTACCTGCCCAGATCCCCTTCTTGGCTGCTGCTCCAGGCGATGAGTCTGCGGGGTGAAACTGCCCCAAATCTGGGTCACTGGGGTCCCAAAGGGATTGCTTCTGGTTTCGGTGGAAGGAGAGGGACAAGAGCTGGGGTGGAAGTATAGAGCGAACGAGCAAGCTCTGAGGAGAGCGAGCGCATTGGCGCCCATCACTTAGTCCAGAGAAGCGAGGTGGAGTCACCTGGTGTGCCTCACAGAGCACTAATGTCTTAAAGAAATAGAAAGAATCCCCTTCTTTCCTGAGCTCCCTCGCTGCCCTCGCCCCCTTGGTGATGGAGTGCACGCATCAGATTTTCATCAAAGTTCTATTAAGTGAAACATAGGTTGCAGGGCACCCTTTGATTGAAACAGTTTAAATTTTAATTGTGTTTTTAATTTGACATATAGTTGCAGAAAGGAATGACACTGCGTCGCCAAGGGGCGGTCGATTTTCTTAATTTCTCCCAGAGGAATTGATGAGTCTATCAGGCCACTAGATTGGAAACCCATTAAAGCTCTCTGGTTAGGCTGTTAATTGGAACTTGGTGGGTGGGGGGGGGGGGGTGTCGGGACTCGGCTATGCTGATCCAATCTTCATGACTTTCTGTTTTCCAATAAATTACACAATTCATTTTCCAGCCGCAGATTACATAAATTGTACACCTCTGGGGCTCTCTTTTTCAAATAGGGAGCCCTTTTCCCCAAAAGCCTATTGCGAGATGTCATTTGCACCAAAGAACGAACAGCAGAGGTCCTTGAATGAAAATCGAAACATAATCAACGTTTATACTTAGAAAATTTATTGAGATCATTTTCTCTGGTATTTCCTTATTTTAAAGTTTGGACGCACCATATATCATAATCCACTCCGGTAAAGGTGGGGGGGAAAGACTGTGTTTAATATTTATCGAAGCTTGATTCCAAGATCAAACTTGTTTATGACTTCATCTGTCATTTCGGAGGGAGCCTCCTTCCATTACCCAGCTCAGCCAGCCTATTTCCCGACTGCTGCAGAGCAGAGAGGATCAATTTTTATTAGGCTCCTCGGCAAGTTTGCTCTGGGCCGCTTTAATATTGAGCAGCGGCATAATCTCGAGATCTAAACTTTAAGCGTCCTTTCAGCCTCGGAGAGTTTATCATTCCTTAGAACCCGGTTGTCTAATTCCTAGGGAGGGGGCGATCCCCAAAATGAGGAGGGGCCATACTCCAGAGTTTGGGCTGTCGATCTGAACGCAGTAGGGAGGGGCGGAGCTATCCTTAGACTAGGAGGGTGGGACGGGAGGTAGTACAGATTGAAAGATTGCCGGACTGGAGGACAGAGAGACGGGGTGTCTGGGGGGGGGGGTGGTTCCTAGAGCTGACGGTTCCTGGGAGTGTGTTTTATAGCTGTGCTGGACCCGGGAGAGGACGTCTGGGCCCTTGCGCTCTGGGTGAGGTCTCGGGGTCCCCCGGATGCCCCAAAGGGTTGGCGGGAAGATGGAGTCTTGGCTTTCTGGCCCCTGCTGTGTGACTACTACCAGTGCCCTAGGGGCCGCAGCCCCGGCCAGTGACCAGCTGAGAATTGCAAAGGAGACCCCAGAGGAGAGTCCTTCAGGTTGCAGAGCCTGGAGTCGGCCTGGTCCCTGCCACGGCCTCCTGCCTCCGTCAGGTGCCCACCATCACTTCCCTGGCTCAGGGCAGTGTGAGTGAGTGTGCGTGTGTGCGTACACTAGTCGGAGCTCAGAGAACGTCTGCTGACTCAGTGTTCAGTGCGTGCGAACGCGTAAGCGTTTATGCAAGTGCATGCGTCCAGCTTAATGGGTGCGCATCTGAAGATGTGCGGGGTGTGAAGGTGGTGTAGGCTCTGCAGGACTCAGTTGTAGCGCACCTCTGTGTAGACCAGACTGTCAGTGCGAAGGGAGGTAGCGAACAAACGGAGTCCGACGGAGGCCAGATGGCTCCTTTCGATTTCCCAAACTAGCCTGGGGTGAGGGGTGGGACGAGGTTGTGGGGTCGCCGGGCTGCGTGGTTTCCTAGTTCTGAGCCCCCAAATCAGTCCTCAAACCTCAGCACACCCCACCCCGCCACACTCCCCTCCCCACTCTCGCTGCACCTGGCCCTGGAGCCTTCTTTGAGGTCCAGCCCCAGAGGCCTGGCCGCGGGCTCACATGGTTCCCGCCCGGCAGAGGCCAACTCCTTGGGTCCTTGACCCCACCGATACATCTGCCTCTGCAGTCTCCAGATAGCTGAGGTCCACACAGTCTTCTCCGCAGCCATTCCCCAAACTCTGTGCCAAAGCCTGCTCTACCCCTTGCCCCTCCCAGGGGCCTGGTACTGGCAGTGGAACAACCTTGAGCTTCAATCTTGCCTGCTCTGCTCGGGCTGGTCAATTTCCCCCACTGGGTCTCAGTGTCCCCGCCTGTACATCTTCTCCACAGGTTTGCGGTGAGCATTAAAGTGGAGAGTGATAGGGTGCTCCCGGCGTGTTCCAGGTTGCTGGGGCCAAGTATTTACTAATTAGGAAGGGTCCAACCCATGCTCCCCCCCCCCCCCCCCCGCAACTGCCCTTTTCTTCCCCAGAGGGTGGCGGCCTCCGCTCTCCGGGTTGGCCCATTTCCCTTGGGGTAGCATCGGCCGGAGCCTCGAGACAGCGCCCACTCAGGGTGCTTGAGGCAGGCGGAGAGGCCGCAGGCGGTGAGAGAGTCGGCTGTGTCTTTCCAGGAACCTCCCCTCTAACCCCCAACCATGCGGGAGCGCACGGGACAGGCTGCGACGTGGCCCCCGAGCCTGTGCCGCGGCCGTGCAGAGAGGACGCACAAATTGTATTTCAGCGCCGGGTCCTTCCGGGTTAATGAGCTGACACCATGATTAAAGCTGACCATTTGTAATGTGTCTCGACCCCGCCGCCGAGCCCTGAAGAGGTTAATGCGGTGACGAAGGCCGGCACCTGCCCCTCGCCGGCCTCCCGGGCCGTGGCGCACAGCCCCTAGCCTCCACCCCCTCGCCTGCCCCTGCTCGGCTGCGCCGCCGACTCCTAATCAATTAGCCCATTAACGAGCCCTTCGAGGAGTTAAGTAGCGAGAGGTTCTGCCTCGGGTAGGGCTGCAGTCGGTAACTCACCGCGGCTAATGATATTATAAGCGCGTTACTCAATAACCCCGCGCGGCGGGGGCAAGGAGGGAACTGCGCCGTCATGGTGCAGGGTCTGGACATTTATGGGGACTGATTCCAGAGTCTCCTATCACCTTGGTTGCTTTTGGGGGGGATATCCTAGGAGCGGGGACTCCCAAGAGCACTTGGTCCAGCAATCCCAAGGCTGCAGCTGCGGGGCTGGGGAGGGTGGTGGTGCCTGAGCGCCTTCTTGGGGCCTTACCTCACCTTCGTTTCCTCCATGCTTGTGTAGACAACTGTGCCCGGTACCTTTTTGCTGGCACCAGGCTGCTTCCAGATCCAGTAACGGCCGATCTGGGAACTAAAGGGGCGAGAGCCAGGGCTTAGAGGAGGCCGCTTGGAGGGAAGGAATCACGGTTTATTGAACACTTACCCGCGCCTCGGAGATGGCCACTTTGACCTAACCTAACTTCTTCCAGGTAGGCATTGCTTCCTCTAACTTTAGGAAGGGAGGAAACCGACGCTCAGAACGTTTTAGTAGCATACCCAAAGCTACCCAGAGGAGATTTGAATCGGCTTTGCCTAATTCTAAAACCATAACCTGTTGTGGCCTTCTTCCCATATCAAAGCGCTTCTATTTCTGCAGCAACTCCGGGGGCCCCCCCCGCAGCCTTTGCCAAAATCAGAAAATCACTTGTGAAACCGAGTGTGGGCTGTGGGCTAGCCAGCAAAAGTTTACAGAGTACCTACTACGAACTCCTAGTGCTTCTGGGCTTTCCACGCCTCTTCCACTCCTACCTAATGCCACCCTCAAAACAGGGGAAAGGAGGAGGTGCTACTGAGAAGTTCATTGCACCTGTGAGGGTAGTGAGGCTCTAACTGGAAATGGACTGTCCTAGTTCACGCAGTCTGTAAGTGGTGGTGCTAGGACTTGAACCAGGATCTCTTGCAACAAGATCTAGGTCTCTCTTTCCCACCCCCAAGGATCACGCAGGCCTGCGGGGCCTGTGACGGGGTGAGATCTGTAGGGTGGGATGGCCAGAAGTTGTCTGCTCCCGGGCCTCCCGGTTAAGCTCCCAGGAAGGGCATCAGTACGGAAGCGCCTGCTCCTAAACCCCTTCCCTCCCTTGCCGAATGCAGCGGTCTACCGGGCGCCAGCTCTGCACGCCGCCCGGCGGCCCCGGGGACCTCGAGCTCCTCCGACGGAAGCATCGGGCCACTGCAGCTCGGAGCCCCGCGCTGCCCCCTGCCCCTGGAGGGGGCCGGAGTCGGAGCGGTGGGAGTCCCCACAGAGGCTAGGAACCTGGGCTGGAATCTACATGCTGCTTTCGGCCCGGCTGTCCCCGGTTGGACACAGCAGATGCCCGCCGGCTTCTCGGCGCGCTCCGGGGCGCACAGTGGCTGCTTGCCGGGCCTGGGCTTTTTGAAAATTTCCGGGGCCGCTCGGCGGCGCTGCGATTGGCCGCGTCCGGGTAACCTCTATGCAAATGAGGCCGCGCCACCTCCGCGCCGGCGGAGACCAGCCGAGCTGGCGGGCAAGGAAGGGGCATTCGCGGCGGGGCTGGGCGGGCGCACCCAGAGCCGGGCAGGCAGGGATCCCGCGCAGCCATCCGGTGCCCGCGTGTCCCCCGCGCAAAGGGGACGCCTCACCAGCTTCGCCGCCCCCTCCCCCTGGCTCCCCTCCCCGCCCCTCCCCCCGCCTGCCTGCCTGCACCACCTTCCACCCAGATCGTCTCTAAAGGGAGTTCTTGGTTTCCTCCGATTTCTTATGAACCCAGGATGGGCAGCAAGGAAGATGCAGGCAAGGGGTGTCCGGCGGCCGGCGGCGTCTCCAGCTTCACCATTCAGTCCATCCTGGGCGGGGGCCCCTCGGAGGTGCCACGAGAGCCCGCCGGCTGGCCGGCCAGGAAGCGCAGCCTGTCCGTGTCCTCGGAGGAGGAGGAGCCGGACGACGGCTGGAAGGCACCTGCCTGCTTCTGCCCAGACCCGCACGGCCCCAAGGAGCCGGGCCCCAAGCATCACCCCCCCATCCCTTTTCCTTGCCTGGGTAAGGATCGCACGCCGCCGGGTCGGCCGCGAGCAAGCTCTAGAGGAGGGAAGCTGTGCCGGGGTGCAGGCCCCCTCTGGCCAGAGCCCCGGCCGCCCCGGGGTCCAGGGAGGAGGGCAGGGGACACGCGCGCGATGTTGTCTCCTCCTCCCGGAGGGAGCTCGGGAGGTGACGGAACGGTCTTGGATAAGGTTGGGTTGGAAGGAGCCTATACCCCAGCGGGCCGGTACAGGGCTCTGCCCTCAACGTCCCCTTTGTACATCGGTGGGATACTTTCCGAACCAGAGGTCTCGAAGTCGGGTCCCCGCCGCCCATCTGTCTCTAGCGCGACCTCTTCCAGCTTCTTTTCTCTCCTCTCTTCCTCTCCCGACCCCCCCCCCCGGCCTGATTACCACTCCAAGATGATTGACAATGGTGCCTTTCAGAGATGGTTCCTCTTCACAACACTGACAGGGGAGCCCCGCGTTAGTCCTTAGCGGGATTTCCGAACAAACGGCCTGTGAAATGATGCCTCCCGATAAAGCTCGGGGAACTCTTCCAGCTCAGTTATTACAAGGCAAAATCACCTTTTAAAATGATGCTAATGCCCCCCCCCACCAGACTTGCTCCCCGTTGCCACATGTCCTTTCACCGAAGCTGGGGGGGGCAGAGACCCCATACCCTCGAAGTAGCTGGGTTCCGCTGCCTTTTCAAAGATAGGGTGCTGGGCTTCGGGTTCCAGCGAGAGGGAGAAGAGGAAGGCGTTGGGACCAAGGCTGCAGCCACCTGCCATCCCCCTGGCCTCGGCCAGGGCTGGGGGTTTCGGAGGCTGCCCGACTCCACGCCTCCCTGTCTGTTCTCGCTCCCCAGGTACCCCCAAGGGCAGCGGAGGCGCGGGGCCGGCGAGCTCGGAGCGCACGCCTTTCCTCTCCCCGTCACACCCGGACTTTAAGGAAGAAAAAGAGAGGCTGCTGCCCGCGGGCTCGCCGTCGCCGGGGCCCGAGCGGCCGCGGGACGGCGGCGCCGAGCGGCAGGCAGGCGCCAAGAAGAAGACGCGCACGGTCTTCTCGCGCAGCCAGGTGTACCAGCTCGAGTCCACCTTCGACATGAAGCGCTACCTGAGCAGCTCGGAGCGCGCCTGCCTCGCCTCCAGCCTGCAGCTCACCGAGACCCAGGTCAAGACTTGGTTCCAGAACCGCCGCAACAAGTGGAAGCGGCAGCTCTCGGCCGAGCTGGAGGCGGCCAACATGGCGCACGCCTCGGCGCAGACTCTGGTGGGAATGCCGCTGGTGTTCCGGGACAGCTCGCTGCTGCGCGTGCCGGTGCCGCGCTCGCTCGCCTTCCCCGCGCCGCTCTACTACCCCGGCAGCAACCTCTCGGCCTTACCTCTCTACAACCTCTACAACAAGCTCGACTACTGAGCGGCCGCCCGCCCGCGCCGCGCTCTCCGGGCGCCTCCAGCGCCCCCCCGCCCCCGCCCCCGCCCCAGGGCTCCGGCGCGGGCCGGTGTGTTGCCAGGAACATTAAGAAATACACCATGTGTATTCATTATCTCTTATTTATGGCCTCTGCCCTATTTTTTGTTTTGATTGTTTCGGGTTATTTATCGGCATTTCTCAAGCCAGATCGCCTGCTTTCTACTCAAAACAAACCAATACGCTTTGAAAACCATTTCGGAGGGGATGTTCTCGGGTGGCGGTGGGAAAGGGAGTTCCGGCCAGATCTACACTGATCGGTAGGGGGAAAAAAAATCAGAAAAACACCAACAGAACCAGGTACACGCCTCTCCCCATACATACACCTGTATGTACGTACATGCACACACAGCCGGCCAAGCCAGCGGGGGCTTCGGACAATGATCTCAACGCCGCTTTTCGTTTTCCTCGTCCCGAGGATGGGCAGGAGATTTCAGATCTGTAAATATTTTTAAAGAGAAAAAAAAAATAAAACATTTTAAGCATCGTTGCTAATTTTGGAGAGATTGATTGCCCAGCGTGCTAACGCGCGGCTTTTCTCGATTTTCGGTGGAGGCGTGCGGCAGGAGAGGTCTTGCTCGCCCCACGTGGCGGTGGGACTGCGGTCCGGGGTTAAAGGTGGGGACCTCGGCGCACGTGGGCTAGAGCTGCGCCCGCTTCCACTCCCTGGTGCTCACAGACCTGCAGCAGGCTGAGGCGCACCTGGGCCGGAATCCAGCTCCGGAGCCCGCGCGGAGAGGGACAAAGGCGGGGAGCCTCACTGCTGAAGCGCTGCCTTCCCTGAAAGAGCCTCTTCCCAGCGCTGGGAGCGCAGTGGGCTTAGCCGCAGCAGGGCGCCGCCGTGCGACCTGGCCCAGCCGGGGCCGCGCGCCTCCTTCCAAGGGCGAAGGTCAGGTGGAAATGCCGTGCCTGAACCAAGGGCCGAGCCCGCTTTGCTCGTCCCCCAACCCGGCGCGACAGGCTTGCAGCCGCGCACAGTTCCCGAGCGGGTGGCACAGTTGTGGGTGCCGCGCCGCGCGGGAACTGGACGCAGAGAGGCGGCACTTCGGCTGAGCAGGGATCTTGAGGCCTGAGACTAAGCAAAGCAGGCGTCGGCCGCGAAGAAAGCGCGGGCTGCAAAGGCGCTTCCGCGCACATTGTTGTTGTTGTTGTATATTTTGCATTGTGCGTGGCTGAATGGCGGGGTCAAGGGCAAGCACGTGGCCAGTCCCGCTGAAAGGAACCTCGGCACCGGGCCTGCGTGCCCACAGGCTTCCGCGCCCTAACACCTGCAGCTGGGAGGGCGCGGCACCCGCAGAGCAGCAGCGCGAGTGTCATGCAAATCGCAGAGTTTTGCAATGTTTGATCGCAACCGCCCTTTCGGAGTAAAACGTCGGAAAAGATGGCTGGACCTTAGAGGAGGACGAAGGTCCCGTGTCACGTGGGGAGAACTCCCCGGTCCTGCCGCCTCCGGTCCCGAGGTCCCCTTAGCCCGTGCAAGGGTGCGCGGAGCGCGCAGTGAGGAGGTCGGACCTCGTGCTCGAGAAGGAAAACATTCGCGTGATGAACTTGTCTCTGAGCCGAGAGGCATCGAAATTATCAGCATTTTATGGAAATGTAGAGGCTTTCTGTAAACAGTCTGTGTGACTCGCAGTATTCGGTCTGAACTGCTTGGCCCCTTGTCCATTTTGAGGTCGTTGTTTTCTCATACAAGATTTCATGAAAATTACAATCTCTTTCAAGATGACGTCAGAGGGATGTTATTCAAGAACACATCTGCAGATGCTAAGTTAGTTCTAGTCCACTTATTTCATTCCAGCTGAGTTCAATTCAGTAAATGTATGCTGAGCCCTAGAAGTTGCTGAGAACTAGGCTAAGTATTGCATACACAAAGAGAGAAAACAAAAGTGATACTGGATCCGTTTTCTTCTGACTTATTTGGTACATGTATTTTATTCCAAAGAATTTTTTCTTTCTAGATGACCCACTTTAAATTATTCTTGTCCTTTACAGTTGTTATTTGAATATTCCATGCAGAAACAACCAATTTGCTCAAGGAACTACTTGTATAAGAATATTCCATCCATATCATTATTGTCTGCATTTCAATAGATTATGTTTTTGTCAAGAGATGATGGTTTTAACAGTATTGGGTCACTATATCCTCCTTATGCTTACTTCTCTTATAGGAAGTGGTTTTCTCCAGCCACTCTAGGCTCTGTGATTTTGCCTTTAAGATTTCAGGGATGACCCTTTTCCGCTTTATCATATATGGATATTTCAACCCTTGTACTAATTCAGAAATTAGCAGTTAAAGGTAATCCAACAGTGTAATTAGTTTATAAGAATTCTCTGCTCCTACAGGTAACTGAGTGTTCACACACACACACACACACACACACACACACGAATTTGCATTTGGATTTAAAATGTTCAAGATTCCATTGTGGCCAGATCTCCTATCTCAAGACTATCAATTCATTTGAATAATCAGCAAAATCATCAGCCTCTGCAAACTGGATTTAAAAGATTGACGTTTCTGAAAACTCGAATAGAGTCCGGCTGCAACTGTGTGCCTAGAGGGACCTGAATCATACACACACTGTATAATGAAATACTGTTAGATTTTATTAGCAGATAATTCATGCTCAGAATCTTGAAACTCTAATAGAATTAAATAAACAACTGGGAGAGGGAACCAAATAGAATTATTTGGAGATAAAATTATTTAGCTGAAGTTAGAATGGCAAGGCACTGCATTTTAGAATTCTTAACTTCACCATTAACTTATTGAAAGAGGAAGTGTAGAGAACGGAGTATGAGGATTGGCATTGAGGGAGGGCAAGGATCTGTTCTTTTAGTGGTAATATCAACACAGTGGGCAGAAGGGTGATTACTGTGTGTGTGTTCATTGTGTCAAGAATCCTAAAGAGAAGTGCACCTGAGGGGGTGAAGACCAACAACACTTTCCTTTATTAACATACCTTTAAAGTTAAACACTTTAACTCCAACAATTTCTTCCCACTCCATACAAAATCACATCATAAGATTTTTTTTTTCCACAAGAAGCAGTGAAAAAGAGATTACACTGTGGATTAAATTGAAAATTGTCAATGAGTTTTTTATATTCAAGAGTAACTGAGCCACAGCATTCTAGTTATAAATTAAGAATTACTTTTCTTTCATGGAGATCAAGTAAGTTCCAGAAGCAACTTCTTGATTCTCCTATTTCTGGAGGAATCTAGAAACAGATAATGGGAGCAAACTGAGCCTTCAACTCTAGGGAGTTTTTGGGGTAGGGAGGTAAATGGGAGAAGCTTGTAGCTGTCATTTTAGGATCCTGCTTAAACATACAGAAGTTTTGAGCTTGAACACACTGCAGAGTAATTGTTTTCCAGTCTGTCCACCCTTCTGGACAGGGAGCTCCCTCGAGGGCAAGGACTGTCGGATTAATGCATCTTCCCAGAGGCTTTCACCAGGCATAGTATTCAGTAGGTGCTCCATAAATGTTTGAAGAAAGATGGAACGGAGGGAGAAAGCATAGTATAAATAAGGATGCCTTTTTATGATATCAATAGATCTTAAGACAATGGAAAATGTGAGATCCTGGTTCAGGGGTGGAAACACCAGAAAAATGAGAATAAATCAGAGCAAAATAATGCAATTGATTAGAGCAAATGTTTCCACTCCAGTTTTTGGTTAACTTCATGGGCGTGTGCATGTCCAGTGAAAGGGAGAAATGAAGTATTGACCAAAACGGGGTTCTTGAGTCTGAGAGACTAAGTTGGGACGTGCGCCACGGGTCAAACGGGAGAGAGCATCTTTCCCGCCTACTATTCAGATGAGCAGCCGGGCGTCGGCTCCAGGGAAACTACATTTCCCAGAGTGCTGCAAAAGGGCGGGAGAGAGCGTGGGCTCAGCCTGGGCGCGGTGCACTTCGGGAATTGTAGTTTCCACTTGGTCCTCACGAGGACCGGAGCCTCAGCCGCGTGCTAAAGGAAGCCCACGTGATCGGAAAAGCCGCGGTTTGCCTTTGAGCCGGAACAAGATGCCTGGGTTGACCGGCGCCGGGCCTCCGAGCGGACCAATTGGCTGCCTCGAGCGAGACGTTGGCGTTTGAAATTAGCCAATGGCAGTCATACGCTGGAGCTTCCTCTCCGCCTCTTCTCGCCCAGCCCGCGAGTACTCGGAGGAAAGCGACGAGGTGGTGGCGGCGACCAGCAGCGGCCAAGTTGCCTCGAGGGGAGTCCAAGGTAGCAGGGGCGAGGCGACGGGACGCTGGGGCGGATTCTTGGGGGACACCCCAGGTCCGGAGCCGGCAGAGCCATCCAGGCGAACCCGTTTGGCTTCCATCCCTCTTGCTTTATTTTAGGAGCGTCCAGGGCGGTAGGCCCGGCGGAGGGGCCGGGGTGCGGGAGCCCGGGAGGGTTAGGGGTGCCCTGGCGCGGGCGGGGCCAGTTGGGCGCCTGGACGGGGCGGCGGTGGGTGGGGGGTGAGTCGCGATTGCTGCGGGCGCGCTGGTGCTGCGCAGGCGTGGACCCCGGGTCGCCGACGTTCTCTAGGTCCCTCCCCCCCGCCCGTAAGGAACCCCCCTCTCCGTGAAGCCCCCCTGAATGCTCGGCCTGCCGGCAGCACCCCATCCTGGACCCTTGGGGACTGACGGGTCGCTTGTTCCGTAGATGACCGGTTCTAACGAGTTCAAACTGAACCAGCCACCCGAGGACGGCATTTCCTCGGTGAAGTTCAGCCCCAACACCTCCCAGTTCCTCCTGGTCTCCTCCTGGGACACGTCGGTGCGCCTGTACGACGTGCCGGCCAACTCCATGCGGCTCAAGTACCAGCACACCGGCGCCGTCCTGGACTGTGCCTTCTACGTACGTGTCCTCGGTTCGCGCACCTGCCCGCTTTGTTTCAGGACGTCCCGTGTTGGGAGCGTCCTTCTGCCAGCGTCGGGTAGAAGCTTCTGTCGTGGTGGTTTGGATAGCACTTAAGATTTTCCCGAACCCTGGTCTTGAGACAAATACAGTTTTTTGGGGGGTGGGGGCTGGGGTTATGCAGATGTCGGAAGCGGTCTCCTCCTTCAAAAAGAGTAACCTTGCAAACTTTGTGGCTATATGACGTTTGTATTTGAAATTTGCAACAAGACGGTAAAATTTGGTTGCCCTTATCAAAAGGAAGGTTTGTTTCTTTTTTTTAAAGCTAGGACACAGGAATACCTACGTGCTCTCAGCCAGTGTGGTGAATAATCCTTCCTTAATTTGCTGATGTTAGTTTTGGTGACCAGTTATTTGCTATATTTTGTGTGTGTGTGTGTGTGTTCGTGAGCCCAGTGTACATCATCCTGAGCATAAAGTGAACAGTTGGCTGTAGAAATAGGAATTTTGAAATTCTTTATAAACGTCTGTAATTTTTGAATGACTTGAAACTTTTATTTTGTAGGATCCAACACATGCTTGGAGTGGAGGATTAGACCATCAATTGAAAATGCATGATTTAAACACTGATCAAGGTAGTATGCCACATTTTTACTGGTTTATTGTTTTCTTAGCTAGGGTACTGAACTGTAAATGTTTATTTAAGAAGAGTGGTTCCTGAATTGCTTAGTTCCCAAATTGTTTACAAGTAAAAGTGGCTTAAGTTTAGGACTTTTTGTAAAAATGATAACCGTTAAATTACTGAGCACAGAATACTATCCATGTACTTTCTCAGTAAATTCATTTCCATTTAGATCATCACTCTAGGTGTTTACATGAAGGTACCCTTAAGTGTTCTACCTTTACCTGTTCTCAGAAGTGGACTGGATGCCATAGTAATCTACTGCTCATTAAAATTTTCCAGGACAGTGCTGATGTTTGAGTGTTTTCTTTTCAGAAGCTTATTTAGTTTAGACTGAAGGATGATAGGTTTTTAAAAATCTGATGTTATAAAATAGCCACTCCTCTCCAGCTACTATATTAATTCTGCTTGTGTGATGATTTAAGGTAGAATGTGCTTCAGTTGCATTTATTGAATAAGAAGGGGACACTTTTTATTTTTTTTTCGGTTAATTTCTTCGAGGCCCGGAGAGGAAATGACTTAACCAATTTTTTATGGTGACTTTGGAGCAGAGCAGAAATGGAATGGAACTCAAATGTATAGAACCTCTTGGAGCATTAAAAAAAATTTTCTGTATATGCATACATTAGGTATAGATGCGCTTGAAGCAGTTGGCAAGGCACGAAGATAGGACTAGCTGAGGATGAGCTGGACAGTGGGAGGATGGAAAGAAGAGGAACACAATATTTTGTCAAAAAATAACTCAGAAGAGGTTATTTCATGAAAGTCACTTTGTCATGTAATTTAGAACTGCATAACTATTTGGTTTTGTTAGCTTATTTTTTTTTAAGATTTTATTTACTTATTTGACAGAGACACAGCGAGAGAGGGAACACATGCAAGGGGAGAGGGAGAAGCAGGCCCCCTGCTGAGCAGGGAGCCAGATGCGGGGCCTCATCCCAGGATCCTGGGATCAGGACCCAAGCCGAAGGCAGGTGCCCCCTGTTAGCTTATTTTGTATAGTAAGTTAGCTGGTGGGTTTGGGTCACATTTATGGGAAAATTTAGGAGGAAAAAACCCACTGAAATACAAAGATTTTTGATATGGACACCATAGTTAAGGGAATTAGCTGTTTATTCTCAGGAGGTCATTGTTGAACTACATGAGGTTCTCTTTTTTCTTGTTTACGTGATATAGAGAGAACACAAGCAGGGGGACTGGGAGAGGGAGAATCAGGCTTC
This sequence comes from Taxidea taxus jeffersonii, assembly GCA_003697995.1. Classification (NCBI taxonomy): domain Eukaryota; kingdom Metazoa; phylum Chordata; class Mammalia; order Carnivora; family Mustelidae; genus Taxidea; species Taxidea taxus. The sequence continues at coordinate 14,041 of RCUC01168601.1, forward strand.
CCACTGAGCATTGAGCCCCACGTGGGGCTCCATCCCAGGACCCTGGGATCATGACCTGAGCTGAAGGAATGACTGAGCCACCCAGGCGCCCCTTAAATGATACATTTTTTAAATAGGTAGTTTTCCTGTTTGAGGAGCAGGACCATATACTGTTCTTTGTCATACCCTTAGCACATGACATAGATTTGGCACATACTAGACATTTAGGAAGTGATCGTTGAATGAGTGGATGAGATAGTGTGAAGAGCTGAAATTGAAAGGAAAGAAATTGTCTTTTGGAAATCTGACCCACCATGAAAACCAAGTGAACTCGTCATAAGACTCCTCTGCCTTCCTTATCCCCCAGCTTTCAGATATCCTGTTAGACCACGTAAACAAGTTTCTTATAAACATTGGCTTTAATGCAATAAATTTTATCCAGATCCAGAAGACCGGAGTTCTCTACTCATTATTTCATTCAGCAGGTATTTGAGTACCTACCATGTGTCAGAACCTGCAGTAGATAAAGTCAGAACTCTATAGAGTTGAATAAGGTTTCTGATTTTAAGGAATCTAGAATCATCGTAGGGAAAAAACCAGATATGCCACCAATTTAATGTAACATGAATTTCATGTCAGCCTTTGGTAGGAACCATGTTAGTGAATCAAACTATGCATTGTAAGGTGAGCAGAGAGGGATGGGTGACGGTTTGTAGTCATGGAGAAATTTTTTTGTATGCAGGCATTTTCATTGAGTTGGTGGAAGCAGATTCATTACAGTTTAATGAGTGTTTCCTTCTATTGTTCACTTGAGGAATCTTTGTTTAGTGGAAGTAATAAAGCTGGGTGATTTTTTTTTTTCCTTTTCTTTTCCCTCTTGTAGAAAATCTCGTCGGAACCCATGATGCCCCTATCAGATGTGTTGAATATTGCCCAGAAGTGAATGTGATGGTGACAGGAAGTTGGGATCAGACAGTTAAACTGTGGGATCCCAGAACTCCTTGTAATGCAGGGACCTTCTCTCAGCCCGAAAAGGTAGGCTCTTGACATTTATAATAGGAATTTTAATCTTTGGGATGATTTGATTTGATACATGGTTGGCGAATATGGTGTAGACTTTGAAGGTTAATTCAGAGTTGTTGAGGCACCGGGCACCGGCTGGCTCAGTCGGTAGAGAACACGACTTTTGATCTTGGGATTATGAGTTTGAGCCCCACTTGGATGAGGCCTAGAGATTAGTTTTAAAAAGTTTGAATTTTTTTGAAGAGAGGGGTTGGATTTTGGTATTTGGGTCAACTTTTTTCTCTGTTTGTTGTCATCTCTGTACTGGATAGTAGTAGCTTAAATAAACCCCCTGCTCTGTATTGTGAATGCCTTAAATCCCAGGACGGAGAGACAACTCCGTGCCTTTTCAGAGAAGTCATTTAGCAAAGACCGTTGGATTGCCTTAAACTGGGTTTGACGTGCCCAGACCAGGAAGTGGGACAGAGCATCACTCATTTTCACTTACCACCTGAGGTTTCACTTGAGTGGACTGTTAAGAAGGTGGATGGGTCATCACTTGAAGTCAGTGAGAAAGGTGTTCTGTGCTCCCTGGGTTTTGCCATTTATTAATTTATTTTTAATGTTGGCAGATGTTGTTTGAAGGCTCTCCTGAAGGAAGCTTTTTAAAACCCAAACTTGGTGTTATTCTAACCTTTTGATCTGTACAGTGAAAGTGTAATTGAGCATTGTTGCTGTATCCTCATCAGACTTTATCAGGTGGTAGTTAATTTTAAAGATTGATTGTTTTAGCAGTTTAAAGGTATCCTTCACTCCAGTCTATTTCCTTAGTGTAAATATACTATTCAGTTCCTGTTAGCCATCATCATATACTGTCGTGCATCCAAAGAGCCATTATTTCTGTCACATCACAGTCGAATCTACTCCTGGCAAGACCTTTGTTCAGAATAAAATAATTGCATTGTTTCTAGTTTTGATTTATGGTTTTATGTAACATGTTAAGAGCTGTGATAAATTGCTGACAGAATATCGTATAATGGACAGCCACACTGAATCAAGCTGCTTATTGGTTCAGCAAGGTTCATTATGTCACTTTTTTTTAATACTTTCTTTGATAAATGTATACATCTAGTCAGTGGCATGACAGTGGTTTCACATGATTTACGATCAGTGGGGATAGAAAGCCCTGTTAGAAGCTTGTATGTCACCTGTATAGTAAAGATTTAAGATAAAATTCCCAATCTGATTGTACTGTTATAAATCGATCTCTTTCTGGATTCTGTGTTTTTTGAGTTTGCCATCTCTCTGTCATAGGTTAATTTCTGTTTTTCTGCAAACACGGCTTTCCTGAATAAAGTGCAGTAGATCTTGCATTTCTCTTATTTAAGTATGCTTATGGTAACCTACTGTTTTGAATCTTCTTCATTCCTAGTATTTCCCTTAGTCAAATTAGTTGTTGAATTTTAAGGTCAGAAACCTGAGACTCTTAGATTGTTGTATTATTAAACCTAACTTGGTATTTTGGGGTGGTGGTATATAGTTAACACATTAGTGATCATTAACCTTGTGGTTTAGTGACTAAATGTTAAAGAGATGTCATAGCAGGCCATGGGCTCTCTTCATTTTTTAATAGTGATTCTTCAGGTTTTAAAATATTAAGTCAATTAAATTAGAGTTGGTTCTTAGTTGAAAGTAACAACCAGAGTACAATTTTATGCCTGAAGTCTAGATTTAAAAAAAAATTATTGAACGTGATCAGGAAAATACATTTTGGCACCATTTTCATGAACTCGCTATTTGCACATAATTTGAAAGCAAACCACTTGAAGTGCTTGCAGGAAATTCTGTGCTTTGTTACAAAGGAATTTTTTTTGAAATTTAAAAAAATACTGTAAAATAAGGGGCATTATTTGGGGAAAATAAATGCATTTAAAGGAGAAAATGCTTTTTAAATTTTCGCTAAAGATGAACTTTGTCTTGAGTGTTTAGTAGGATGTCAGGGCACAAGAATGCTTTGTCACATGCCAGACCACTGTCCTTGTCTTTTAATTTTGAGTACCTGTGCCACCAACAGCAACTAAGCAGCTAATTAATGATGGCTCCTTCATGTTTCTTGGAAAGGCCTATTTATGCACTGCGACAGCTAGAAAATCAAGATTTTTAGAGTTACAATGGGAAATCTTTTTTTAAAGGGCAGTCATAGAAAAATAACTCGGAAAATTACTATTTTGTGAAAAGCTAGAAGCCTGTTGAGAGGTATATTGAATTGTTTTTATGGCTCTATTATCTCCCTTTTGAGTAGTTTTTACACCTTCGTGTGGTTAACTAAATAAAACGAGAAGGCTGGAAAAATAGCTTAATAATTGAATTTGTTTTAGTAACCAAGAGAATTAAGTCTTCAAAAGTGTTTTTGCAGAATTAATTAGAATATACATTATATGATACATGGCTAAGTAGTAAGAATATTTCGGGTTGATTATTTTGTGCACATTCCTTGGTTTGTGTAACTGTAGCGTTTAAAATTTAATAGGTGTGTTTGCAAACCTGATCAGCCTTTTTTATGGTTTCACAATTGGAGGACAGAATGGCCTGTTCAGGCAAGTGGGTGGATTTTAGTAAGTTTTGCTCTTTCTTGAAAGGTGTACACCCTTTCAGTGTCTGGAGACCGGCTGATTGTGGGCACTGCAGGCCGCAGAGTGCTGGTGTGGGACTTACGGAACATGGGCTACGTGCAGCAGCGCCGGGAGTCCAGCCTCAAGTACCAGACTCGCTGCATCCGGGCATTTCCCAACAAGCAGGTACTGACCTGTCCCCACCCCCCGTTTGCGAATTTGAGAATAAGAGGATCTCATCTCTTTGGTCATTGCCTTTTAAAGCTTTGCTTTTTTTTTTGGGTAAGGTTTTATTTATTTATTTGACAGACTGAGATCACGAGTAGGCAGAGGCAGGCTGAGAGAGAGGAGGAAGCAGGCTCCCTGCTGGGCAAAGAGCCCCATGTGGGGCTCAATCCCAGAACTCTGGGATCATGACCTGAGCCGAAGGCAGAGGCTTTAACCCACTGAGTCACCCAGGCTCCCCAAAGCTTTGCTTTTTAAAAAATAATTTTGAGGACTGATTTAGAATTTGCTGTAGTTAATTTCCAACGGCCTTGTGTTACAGAGCAGTCTGTTAACCCAGTTTCAGGGAAGATCTTGATGTTCAGAGGGGCTAAGTAACCTACCAGAGGTTTGACTAGAGGCCTTCCCATTCCCTCGGTCCAGGATGCTTGACAGGTGGACGGTAATCGGGGAGCAGTTCGCACATATTTCAGTTTACCAAACCAGTGAACTCAGATTTTAAATCTGGAAATACAGGGTTATGGAATTTGCTGTTCTCTCTCTCTCTCTCTCTCTCTTTTTTTTTTTTGCTTCTTTTTAACTCTGATACTAATAGAGTTCTTTAGCTGGTCTGACAGCAGAACTTGGATTTTTTTTTTTTTTTTTTAAGAGAAGATGATAATTCTTACGTAATGACTACCTCTTGAAACATGGGGTGGGTTCCCCTCCCCGTCATCACTACTGAACAAGACTGCCCTGTTTATTAGTGAGCTCCTTTCCCCTGAAATCCTTAGAAGTTTGAAGGAGAGTTGGTGGTGGGGTCATCTGCTATAAGAATTTTATGGGAGGAGACGTCATTAAAAACAGATATCTTTGAAATCTTATTCTCTCCTTTAATGGTTGAGGAGCTGGATGCAATTATGTCAGTTACTCTCTTGGCCCTTTATCTCAAAAGGCTGGTACCTCAAATGGTGATCACAGTTTTTTATCTCAGGAAATTGTGAATTTCCATTGAAGATAAGGCATTGCAATTACATGACTTTTAAAGATTTGACTATGTGATTATAAGATATCCTTGCATTTATAAATATTATTTTTATGTCGTAAGTCTAGAACTTTGTTAGAACGTGTTTTCTAGTTGATGATGGAAGCTTAAGATTTCACTGATGTGTTTTTTTTCCTCCCTAAGTAGTTTTTCAGGAATAATTCTTTTTCATACCTTCAGAATTAAAAAAAATAAAATATTAGGGTTCATATTTATCGTATCTCTTCGTTTCTTTGACATATTGTCATTTCAAGGGAAGGTGAGAAAGGTTTGAAACAGTAAACCACTTTGAACATCGTTGGAAATATGTGTTGTGTGTGAACTCAGCTTGCTGTAGTTACATGCAAGAGGCAGAATGACTGAGGTGGGAGGCTGGTGTTCTAGTTGATTTGGATCGTTGACAACCCTCCAGCCCCTGAAGGACACAGAGTTCTGGTTTTGGTTTGCTTTTTTTTTTAAGATTTTATTTATTGATTTGACAGAGAGAGATATAGCAAGAGAGGGAACACAAGCAGGGGGAGTGGGAGAGGGAGAAGCGGCTTCCTGCTGAGCAGAGAGCCCGATGTGGGGCTCCAACCTAGGACCCTGGGATCATGAACTGAGCCGAAGGCAGATGCTTAACGACTGAGCCACCCAGCCGTGCCCCAGGACACACGTTTCTTTTTTTTTTTTTTTTTTTTAAGATTTATTTATTGACAGACAGAAATCACAAGTAGGTGGAGAGGCAGGTAGAGAGAGAGGAGGAAGCAGGCTCCCCGCAGAGCAGAGAGCCCGATGCGGGACTCGATCCAGGACCCTGAGATCATGACCTGAGCTGAAGGCAGCAGCTTAACCCACTGAGCCACCCAGGCACCCCAGGACACACAGTTCTTAAGAGTTGTTGGAGGTGAAGAGGCACAGAGCACAGCAGATTATATCCAGGTGATGGAACAAGTTTGAGCCCTGTCTGGACAAGACAACAAACAAATGACACTGAAGCACTTGAAAATTCTTGTCTAGATTTGACAAAATTACTAGGTGTGATAGCCTCATTTTTCTTTTTTTTATAGAACAGGTATAAATGTTAAACTCTTGGACCGGTCATGGTTATGTTAGTGTAGTTTAAAACCTGTACCTGGTTAAAACCTAGCTGTGCTTCTCTTTCATTTCTGAAATAATCCTTTTTAATGCGAATTGAAGTTGAGAATTAGTGCCTTGTTTTTGGGAGCTGGAGTCACCAGGTTTGCCCTTCTCTGGTTCCTTCTTGGCAGGGCTATGTATTAAGCTCCATAGAAGGCCGAGTGGCAGTTGAGTACTTGGACCCAAGCCCTGAGGTGCAGAAGAAGAAGTATGCCTTCAAGTGTCACAGACTGAAGGAGAACAACATCGAGCAGATCTACCCAGTCAATGCCATTTCCTTTCACAACATCCACAACACATTTGCTACAGGTATGCAGTGTGGCATGTGTGCCTACGTCCCATCATTGCGATAACGATTTTGCTTTATTTTGTTTCCGTTAAATTAATGGTAGAGAGAGAAGGGGGTGAGGGGTAGAGGGAGGGGAGGGGGGGAGAGAGAATCCTAAGCAGACTCCACACTGAGCGTAGAGCCCACCATGGGGCTCAGTCTCCCAACCCTGAGATCATGACCTGAGCCAAAATCCGGAGTCTGATGCCCAACTGACTGAGCCACCCAGCGCCCCGACAGTTTTGCTGTAATTGAACACTAGACAATTAAACTTAGGCAGAGTTTTGAAAAAAATTAGGCTTGCTTTTTCTGATACTTAGGGAGTAAAAATTTTACATGATCGTCTGGGGAAAATGTAATTTCTGTGACCTTAGAAATTAACCATGAAGGGTAATTTTTTTTTCTGTACCTTTTTTTTTTAAAGATTTTATTTATTTATTTGATACTCAGAGATCACAAGTAGGCAGAGAGGGAGAGGGAGAAGGAGAAGCAGGCTCCCCATGCGGGGCTCGATCCCAGGACCCTGAGATCACAATCTGAGCCAAAGGCAGAGGCTTTGGCCACTAAGCCATGCAGGCGCCCCTGCACGTGGTTTTAAGAACCATTTTACCTCTTTTGAAATGACTTGCAGGTGGCTCTGATGGATTTGTAAACATCTGGGACCCATTTAACAAGAAGCGGCTGTGCCAGTTCCACCGGTACCCCACCAGCATCGCGTCCCTGGCCTTCAGTAACGACGGGACCACGCTCGCAATAGCATCGTCGTATATGTATGAAATGGATGACACAGAACATCCCGAAGATGGTATCTTCATTCGCCAAGTGACAGATGCAGAAACAAAACCCAAGTGAGTATGCTTCACCTGTATTTGAGCCTTTTCTCGCATTCAACCCAGGATTTATTAATTTTTCTAAATTCATGAATAGCATTGTTGATGCCTGCTCGATATTACAGCTGACTGTAGGGTTGGAGTTGATTTTATCTTGTTCTCCCAAGCTTTCAATATCCGTAGGTTGATAGACGTCTGATGGATAAAATTGTGCCTAGTTGTTTGGTAGAGAAGAATGTCAAACTCTCATTCTTCTTGAATAGGCACTATTATTTGAATCTCTGGAGTTATTACCAGCTCATTGCTTCAAAATTAAGTTGAGGAATTCAAGAATAATTTATTTTAGCAAATTCTATTTAAGATATTTAAGAATTTGAACTGCCAAAAATTTTTCCTCTCCACAGAGGTTGTTTCTTTAATATTTACACAAAGCGAATGACCTTCAGGTCTTACTGAAAACCCAGAGTAATATGGCCTTGCCTGGAATAGCAAATTTCCGTAGTTTTGAAATTTTCATAGCTGTCTTTGGCTTTTGGTTGTAACTGTTGACAGGGACGGACGATTTACATTTTTTTGGTACTAACAGGGCAAAGCTCTTTACTTAATTACCTACACCAGGCCTAAGGGAAAACTGATACTTAGGCTCTTGTTAAACCCTAAAATACCTACCCCCCCCCCCGGGGGGGGTCTTTGTCCCTGTTCTCTGTCCCTCTCTACCCAGGCCTCAGTAAATACGGAATAACTGAATGTTTTCAGGATTCTTCTACTTGTCTGAGTTAAGTTGGTTTAACACCCTTGCTAAATTGGTTGAGTCCCTAAAAGGGGGCAGAGTAGTAAATATTCAGCTACATGCATACTTTTACAGGTTTGATTTTAGCAAAGACTTAGCATGTGAAGCCTGTTGGATAAAGGGCTGTGTTTGCTTATAATCTCTCACTTTTGTGTTTCTTGTCCTGGCCGGCCATTTTGATCTCATGCTGTTCTTTTTTCTTTTGAACTTGTAGGTCACCATGTACTTGACAAGATTTCATTTACTTAAGTGCCATGTTGATGATAATAAAACAATTCGTACTCCCCAATGGTGGATTTATTACTATTAACAAAGAAACCAGGGAAATATATTAATTTTAATATTATAAGAACCTGAAAATAATGGAAAAGAGGTTTTTATTGATTTTTTTTTTTTTTTTAATGAACTCTCTTAAGTGCATGAGATGGTTGATGGTTTGTTGCATTAAAGGTATTCTGGGCAGACGAAATTGGAGGGCAGTAACCGCACTTTTGAGAATCAGTTTTGACCTTGGTAATTTTTGTTTCCACTGTGGAAATACATGTTTGTAAATAAATATAGCTAATAAAAATCCTTTTGCATTCTTTCTGGACCTTAAATGGTGGAGGAACAGGCTCTTGAGCCATTTGTTTCTTTTGCTGGTTGTAGTCGCTATCAGACCGCCTCATGAGGAGGTTAATCTACAATTAAACAGTATTTCCTCTTGGCCGCCCATTATGTTCCGAAGCAGATGGGTCATCGTTTCCTGGGCTGTTCCACAAAGCAAGGTTAAGGTTAGACTCCTGGGAATCAGCTAGTTTTCAATCTTATTAGGGTGCAGAAGGAAAACTAATAAGAAAACCTCCTAACTTCATTTTGTGACTGTAAACAATTATTTATTAGCAAACAATTGATCCCAGAAGGGCAAATTGTTTGAGTCAGTAATGAGCTGAGAAAAGACAGAGCATATCTGTGTATTTGGAAAAATAATTGTAACGTAATTGCAGTACATTTAGACAGGCATCTATTTGGACCTGTTTCTATCTCTAAATGAATTTTTGGAAACATTAACGAGGTTTACATATTTCTCTGACATTTATATAGTTCTCATGTCCATTTCAGTTGCCCAGCCGCTGGTGATTAAGGTTAAAAAGAAAAAATTATAGTGAGAATGAGATTCACTTTAATGTAATGCCCTGAAGCAGAACACAAACTTAGCTTGGCCTATTCTAGCTAGTTCCAAATAGTATTTCTGTGGTCAGACTTTGGTGTTTTATTTATATTATTTGCAAATGTATGTTTTTGAATGGGCCTTGGACCCTTACTGAAATTTACACATGACTTTTTTTTTTTTTTAATTCTTTTGATACAGAGAAAGGTCTTGCTTTTATTTTGTAAGTGTTTCAGTGAAAACTTAGTGTTAAGTGTGAACCCGTCTTTTGAAATGTATTTTCTTCATTGCAGGTCCACCTAAATCATCTCGTGAAAGTGGTTTCTCTATGGCAAGCTTTGTTTTGCTTCCTACAAATACATACTCATCCCCTAAGGGATGTGTTGTAGTCATTGTGGACGCCTTATTTAGTATGTGGATTTCTCTGTTTTCTGTCTTAAAAAAACTTGTCTGTGTGCCCTTCCATGCTGACTTTGTGTAGGATGAGGAGTCTTTGTGTCCTCGGGTGATAGTCTGAAGAATTGTTTTTACCCCCAGAAAGCCCAGTTGCAGTTTATGAGCAGCTTGAGCTCTTTTTGTAAAATAATCTAAACCTGTTATTGCCGTGCTGTCTAATAAATCAGAGATTCAGAACCCTTAAATGTTGGATGTTTTTAAATGTTGGTAATTAATGTAATTTACTTCATAAAAAGGCTTCTGTAAAGCAAAACTCGTTTCATCAAGGGCCTGGTAGGGATGACATTTTACCTTTAAGTCCACACGGCCTCGTTTAATTATGTCTGTTTTTGTGTACGTTGGGGATTCAGCCCTGGCTAAAGTGATCTGTTGGAGTTCTGCCATTTCCCTTGTGCCCTCTCGCTGGATCAGCAGGGGCCTTGAGCCAGCTGTGTAGCTTCGCAGGGTGGGCACAGACAGGGTGGCAGCCGACGGGCGCCCTTTGGCCTGACTCTCCTGCGCTGGTGCAGTAGGGGTCCTGCGGCTCCCCTGTGCGTGGGCCGGTGCAGTCATCGTACACGCCTGCACAGAGCCGGGTGACGGACCCGTCTGTACTTCTGCATCAAACGCTAAATCAAAGTGAAGCCCTTGGGATGGTAAATAATGTAATAGCCGGAGACTAACTGATGGCATTGGTGCTGGAGTGTGATTATGTGCTTTTCAGACTCATAACCACTTGGTTGAGGACAAAGCATAAATTTAAAACATTGTTTAACTGAAAGGGAATTACTATGGTGTTGTAAAAGGTGACTAAAATTAAAGCAATGTTGGGGACCTGTTTTGAGTTCGTGGTGTGGGAGGGCTGTTTTTGTACTTCATCTGGATGTCCTCTTTCTCTTGAAACCGGATGTGTCTCAACCTGAAGGTGTCTCCTGGCCTCCCTTGTGGACCTGTTAATGTGCTCTCTCCTTCACGATTTGCCTGCTTGGGATTATAGCCACCTTTCTTCCCCGATGACCCAGGGGTCAAAACTTTAGTGTTCTCCTTGATTTCCTTTGTCCATATCCTCTTCAGTGTTTTTAAGTGTCTTTTCTGATGATTCTTCTTTCTCCTGCCCTTCTCCCACTACGACTCACCCATCTGGGACGTGCAGCAGCCTTAGGGCTCTGCCCCGAGTTCTGCATCTTCTGGAACAGTGACTTTCAGACCTTTTTAGCTGTGATCCAAGTAGGAAATACATTTGAACTGAAGTCCAGAGCACACAGAAGTCAATCCAGTACGTGTAATAGAGACAAATTTCATAAAGTATTCCTTGTTCTTTGTACCTGTGATGTATGTTGGTTTTTTCCTTTCTTTTTTTCTTTTTCCTTTTTTTTTTTTTAAAGAAATGCTGGTTTTGGCCTCCTGAACTGATTTTATAACACATGCCTTGCCACCTCTAATTTGAGAAGGCTGCTCTATACCACGTAAGACTTTAAAAACAGTTGCTCTGTTTCTCATGCTGTTCTTGGGATTGTCCGGTGCTCCCCACTGCTCATAGAAGTCCCTGAATCACTTTACAAGAAGGTATGTGCCCAAGGCCTGCAGATCACCCGGAAGCCACTGCTGACTGTCCAGGTGCTCTCGGAAGAATGGGCTGGGGCTGACCACTGGGGATTCTGACAAGTAGATGGATATGTGGGGATAGCAATACCTGGTTTGAGTTCTGTGTAGAAACTTCAGGGTACATCTGCAGTTCCTCTGTTCTGGGGAAAATCCAGGCCCGATTGGAGCAAGGCCAGACCTCGAAATTTGCCTTTGGCATTCAAGACCTTTATTGTTTCGGTTCTGTTCTCTGTCGAAGAGGTATGTGCTAAGTTGTTTTGCTCTGCATGAATCCCTTCAGTGAAAAAGGATGGCAAGGTCAAATAAGATCTCTTCTCCAAGGGGAGGAGGTTCAGTGCACCTTATCCCACTCAGAGCTTGAAGAACTCCAGCAGTAGAGACAAGCCTGTTAACTTTGTTAAACCTGGTTTTCTCAAATGCCTTTGCCCCGAGCCTCTCCTCGTTGCCCCATTCCCTTGTCCCCGCGCCCTCCACACACCCCAGCCCTAACACTGTACTTTTTACCATTTCCCAGAGAAAACAGGATTCTGGACTCGGAGTGCTGTTTGCTTTACTGTTGCTCAGACCATGCCAACTACCAGATTTCACAGCCTGCTCAGGCTTTTCCCTTTTCTAAATTGCTTTTTCAGTTTTAATTAGAACCTGCAAGGGCCTGTTCAAGATCCCCTTGGCCACGAAGCCTTCCAACCTTACTCCAGCTCACGAGAGTATATCCTTAAAGTTTGCATGGAGCACGTCCTGTTTATATTGCTTTTAGCATATACTGCCTGGTATTTTAACTTTTTTGTATGTACAGACCTTGCTCCCGTATTCCATTCCATCAAAAGCAGGGACCACATCTTTTTGTACACTCTGGCATGTGAGCATTGAGCCGCTTTGATATTGCTGGATGGTAGAGGTGATGTCTTTTTCAAAAGCAATTTTCAGTATAATTTTGTTTTGCTTTTTAGTTATTTGTTAGAGAGAGAGAGCACAGGCAGACAGAGTGGCAGGCAGAGGCAGAGGGAGAAGCAGGCTCCCCGCCAAGCAAGGAGCCTGATGTGGGACTCGATCCCAGGATGCTGGGATCATGACCTGAGCCGAAGACAGCTGCTTAACCAACTGAGCCACCCAGGTGTCCCTTGTTTTGTTTTTTAAGGTTTATTTTAGAGAGACAGGGCAAACAGCAGGAGGGGCAGAGGGAGAGAGACTCTCCAGCAGACTCCCTGCTGAGCACAGAGCCCGATGGCGGGGTTCAATCTCACCACCCTGAGATCATGACCTGAGCTGAAATCAAGAGTCAGATGCTCAACCAACTGAGCCACCCAGGTGCCCCATCAGTACAGTGTTGGAATAGTGTCCAGTGTACTGGACATGTGGCCTTTGGCTGTGTTAATTCAATAAGCATTTAGTAACTGTTACAGAATTAATATAACCTGTTCACTGTAGAAATGTTTAGATAACAGCGTGCAAAAAATGAGTTGTACTATCACACAATCCTACAGTACGAGATAACATTTCGGTTATCCAAAATCCATCCTTCAGAATTTTCTGTGAGTAACCAATTTTGTTAACCACATCAAACGATGAAAAGCCTGGCTGAACATATTTGGAGATGTTATGGATGGTGTGATGTATGGTATATGCCGAGTGCCCTGGTGACATTTACTTTGAGGAGGTAGCCTGGGTGTACTTTGAAGTAATGGGCGGCTGGTCGCCTCCTAGAGCATTGGAAGCATGAATGCAAGAGATCTTACGGCGGTGGCTGAGAGGAGCCTGGTGCTGGAGAATTCATGACAGATGGATTTCAAATTTGGACCCCCCCCCCTCCCCCCCGCCAAGTGTCATTCATACTGGGCAGGTGCTCCAAGTGACTGGTGACAGTTTGAAAGTGAGCTGCTTCTCAGATGGCCTCGCTCTTTCGGCTGTTCCAGAGTGAGGCTGCAGGTGCCTGTTTACCTACAGCTAAGATGTTCCCGAGCAAGACTGGGGGCTGTGTTATGTGCAGCTTCATGACATTTGGGTCACAGGGAAGAACCTTGGTTTATACACTTAATGTATTAGGAAGAGTCTCTTGTTTGTTTCTTGCCTTTTTTTTTTTTTTTTAAAGATTTTATTCATTTGACAGATCATGAGTAGGCAGAGCAGCAGGGAGAGGGAGAGAAGCAGGCTCCCCACTGAGCAGAGAGCTTGATGCTGGGCTCCATCTCAGGACCCTGGGATCATGACCTGAGGCGAAGGCAGAGGCTTAACTGACAGAGCCACCCAGGTGCCCCTCTTACCTTATTTTTATTTTTAATTGCTACCTTGTTTGAGGTTTTGAACAAATATTTAATACTGTTGTATGTATGCTGGGCGCTGTGCTAGGCGCCGAGGCTCCAGTGGTGAGTAGGATAAAGTCCCGGTTCTCCCTGGTGGGTTTCCGGGAGTCCTGCAGTCCGGGGCAGGGATTGTGGCCGTCGTGACTAGCATGCAGTTACAACTGACTAATGCTAAGGTGCCACGCTGGGACCGCGTCCTGCCTTGGAGCACTTGGATGGCCTTTGGTCCTCCCATCCGCTATCCTCTCAGGGAAGGGGGCCTTCTAGTTTCATGATTGCTCTTAAATCTAAGGTCACGTCACTGGTTAATAATGCAGATACCACGACAACCTGGGCCGGGAAAAGCAGCTCAGACAGAAGGCCTCTGTTAAGAATTTTCTAGTTAGTGCTTTAAAAAGGCAAGAGTCCAGCAAGATAGCGTAGAGTCTTAGAGCCTGTCACCTGTGTGGCCTGTTAGCCTTCTAGAATTGGGTCTGCGAGTTTACTGGGTCAGGAAGCATGATGAGACAGCTTGAGTTTCGAGTCTAGCCTTTGAACCTGACTCAGAATCCTGACTTTCTGCTTCATTCCTCACATCACTGGCCAAGTTAATTTCTCAGCCAACTTCAGCATCTGTAAAATGGAGAAAATACCTAATTTGTGGAGTTAGAAATGAGTGGGTAGCATGTTTCTGAGAGTGTGTCTGGTAAAGCCAATGAATAGCAAATCTTGCTCCCTTACATAGAAGAAGTAATCTGTTGCTCTCATTTATTAGCTGGCTTTAAGGTTTTTTTTTTTCCTTTTTAGTAGATTAATATAGTTCTCATGTATCTGTAGGATTCCTTGTTCTTAAGTTTGCCAGTATATATATCGTTTTAAAAAACTGATAAGCTTTTCAAGCATTCAGAAAAACAGCCACACGCCCACCATCCAGATTTTACAAAGTTAATATTGCCGTCTTTACTTAATTGCTTATTTTTACAATAAAGCTTTGCACATACCTGAGGCCTCATTTGTACCCCTCACCCCATTCCCACTTTTCTTCTTAAGAGTTGTACCCTTTTATGCCTTTAGGCTCAGTGGTATTTAAAAAACATACATTCTTTTTTAAGACATTTTAATTTATTTGTAGGAGACAGAGAGGGAATACAAGCAAGGGGAGTGGGAGAGGAAGTAGGCTTCCTGCTGAGCAGGGAGCCCGATGTGGGGCTTGATCCCAGGACCTTAGGAGCAGGACCTGAGCCGAAGGCAGACACTTAACAACTGAGCCATCCAGGTGCCCCCAAAACATACATGTTTTTAAAAATTTGCAGAAATGGGGGGCGCCTGAGTGGCTTAGTCGGTTGAGTGTCTGCCTTCAGTTCAGGTCATGATCCCAGGGTCCTGGGATCGAGTCCCTTACTGGGCTCTCTGCTCAGCAGGGAGCTGCTTTTTCCTCTGTGTAGTGCTCTGCCTGCTTGTGCTCCTCTCTCTGTCAAATAAATAAAATCTTAAAAAAAAAAAAAAAGGTTGCAGAAATGGTATACTGTTTCTTTCCTGGAATGAGCCCACCCCTATTCTCCATCAAGTGTGGTTAAAAAGATGTAGAAGGAAAGGGGCAAAGACAGGATCATTTGTAGGGAAACAGCAAAGGTTGTAGAGTGGAGTGACTGAGCGAGTGCCCCCTTTCTCCTAGGAGTGAGATTAGCCACCATCTTTCCCTTGGGAAACAACTTACTTAAGCTATTAGGTCTAGTTACAGCAGTTTCCTTTTAAAAAATGGCCCCTGGCGCCTGGGTGGCTCAGTGGGTTAAGCCTCTGCTTTCGGCTCAGGTCATGATCCCAGGGTCCTGGAATCGAGCCCCGCATCCGGCTCTCTGCTCAGCGGGAAGCCTGCTTCCCTTCCTCCCGTTTCTCTGCCTGCCTCTCTGTCTACTTGTGATCTCTGTCTAATAAATAAACAAAATCTTAAAAAAAAAAAAAATGGCCCCTGGCTGTCTTCATTGCTTTGGAACTGGCACGAAGAGAAACTTACTTTTGAGCGTGGTGCCCACAAGTACCCATTGGACCATTGAGTACAAAGGTACTTTTCCCTTGATCAGGGGTGTGTTGTAACAATGCATATATTTTTTATTTTTTTATTTTTTAAGTAGGTTCCAAACCCAGTGTGGAGCCCAACATGGGGCTTGAACTCATGACCCTCAGATCCAGACCTGAGCTGAGATCAAGAGTTGGAGACTTAACTGATGCAGCAACCCAGGCGTCCCAAAATTGCTTTCATTTTTGAAGGATGTCCACAGAACTTGTGGGGTTGTCGTGAGGTGTTGGCTTCTTAGTTGGGAAGTATTTTATATCCTGAGGGGAGAAATCCGAAGGTACAGGTGGCACTGTGATTTATGGTGAGCTGTCACAAAGCAAATACAACACAAGTTATCTCGCCTGATTAATATAACTTATGATTTGGCAACCGGCTTTCAGAACCTTACTTTAAATGAAAAGCAGTTGGTTTTATTTTGTTGTTTTGCTCTCCGTGAATACGCCACTGGTGGTCTGACTTTGCCGAGTCACCTGACTTGAGCAGAGAAATGGAAAAAGAAATGTTTTGCTTTCCTTAGCTTTAATGCAGCAGGGTGTCACGCTGAAGGAATCGAGGGCTCATTTCCAGTGGTTTATTCCATAACTAATTCTCCACGAAGTATTCTTTCACCTCTGTCCATCCTGGGCAGCAAACCTGAGGAAGCCATACAGAGTACACCCAGTCGTCTCGGAAGCCCCGAAGTTTGCTTTTCCAGTGTCGTAATGAAGTACCTTTCAGCCCCTTTATAGGACTGTGTTACGGGCTATTGCAGTAATTTAAAACCTATGTACCTAGACTCCTGACCTTGTTATAACATCACTTTATAATTCTCAAAATACTTGGCTCTCGAAGATTTTCTTCGTGCCAGCCATGTATTCTTAAAGAGGCCAGGCGATTTGTCTTCGGTGCTTTATTAGCCATATCTCCTCTGTTGGTGACACCCGACGTTCTTAGGGAATCGCCTGACAGAAATCACTCCGCTCCCTCGTTATTTCACCGCTTACCCTAGCAGTCCGTTATTAGCATTCGCCCATTTACAGAGACACCCTGGGTCGGAGTAATGGCCGTGCACACCTCCCAGCTTCTGGTGTGGAGGCTCGGCGGCGGGTTCACGGTTAGTTCATGGGGGGGGGGGGGTGCTGGGGCTATCGGGGAGGAGCCCGGCTTCCTGTGCACGGCCCAGGGAACCGTAACCCTTGCCGTGGGGGACAAGCGTGTGGACAGCCACTCTGTGTGTTGTGCTTTGTCCTTCTGTCCTTCTGTCAGGAGAACGCGCGGACTTCAGTTACTAGAAGTCTGGAACGGGCGCTGTTCATTGACAGCTTGGTCCTCCCTTGATGGCTAGGCCTCCTGCCAGTGTTTGTGGGATGTTAAATGTCCTTGGGAAGGTTGGGCTTGACCTTCGCTTTGCACTAATGCATTCTCTTCCAAAGCTCCTCCTGCGCAGGGCCCGCCATTTGCCACGGTTTTATTTTTTACTCTGGCCTGAAGCTATTGAAGAGGAAGAGAAATCTCATTTATTTGGACTGCACTAACAGAGAATTTGTGATAAATTGACTTGACTTAGGAGAAAAAGCAAATGAGATCAGAGGGAATATATTTACCTCCTGAAAGGTGAATTCTTCATGGCGATTTAGCACTTTGGTAGAGAGAGTGGTAAGGTTGGATCTGGGCATCAAACAGGGCTTCTGCCAGGAGACGATTGAGAACCCGCCCCCATTCCAGGGGGTGGGCACGCTTCATGTTTCTGAAGAAACACTTTTTGGCCAAAAACGGTGAAACAGTTTGATTTACCCCAGACCTTTAAGCTGGTGACTGGGGACAAACCTGTGGAAACATGCAGAGACCAGCTTCTTGGGATTACTTGGGAAACAGTAGGACTAACTTGAAATTCAGATTGGGCCATCAAGGCAAAATTTTAGTTTGGCCACCAATGAGAATTTTAGAAAAGGTGAGAGCCAGGAAAGAAGCTTATTCCTGTTTCCTCTTTGGACAGCATTTAGAACTCTCTCTGCAAGTTTCTTGATTGATTTCATCTTTTGGGGGGTTTTTCCTTGACTAGAGCTTCTTAGTGGAGTGGATGAGAAGAAAAAATAAAATGAGAGAAAGTTCTTTTTAATTCTTGTTGCCTTGAGCATATCTAATTGTAGATTTGGACTTAAAGACACAAAAACGCCTGTAAGAAGTTCTCCTTTTTTGGCAACTTGCGGCAACAGAGGGAAGGGGACGTGTTGGAAGGGGCGACAGCTGTTCTGGAGGCTATGCCTATGGTGTTTGTGGGTAGAATTGTCATTAGTTTTGGCAGAAGGGGAATCATCTTTGTTTTTCTTAGCCCTGGAGAAGTACAAAGGTCAGGAATTGGAAACTGAAGAAATCAGTTTGAAACAAGCCTCCTTGGACCTCAGCCAGAGCTTGCTGAGTGAGGGCTCTCCAAATCCTTGGACATCTGGAGAATGGAGATTTGAAAAGCTTCTTCGGGTCTGGCCTCTTACCGAATGTTGATGGCCTCATAGAAAACATGGAGTCGTGGCCATTCTAATGGAATCATCCATTATTGCCAAGTACCTGGTGGGAAAAATATCAGGGTCTTTGACAATAGCGTCCTCATCGTCAGAGATCAGAAGCCTATGCCAGGCTGCGTGTTAAAATGGCGCATCGTTCAAGGTCTTTTGGCCACTGCATAGAGCTGATTATCAGATCTGGAATTCAGGGGATACAGTCCTTCATTCCCCCCACCCCCCGTTCTTCTCTCACTTCCTTCTCTTTTCCCCTTCTTTCCTTCAACCAACAGACTGATAATAAAAGGCATTTGTGTAAAAGTTGACTTAGGAAAATAAGGCCATTGGTGGATTTTTGAAATAGACGCTCAAGACTCTTACTGTGCCTTTCAGTCCAGGCGGTTGGTGGGTGGCACCGGGTAACTCAGCCCATTGTGTGCGTTATGCCGTGAAATCACCGGGCCGTTGGGGAGCACACTGAAAGCACGTTTTCCTTCCGTACATGAAAACAGAGAAACATAAGCATTGTGGAGGGGTTCTGCCAGATAGTAGCTTAGGAGATCCTTTCATTCCTGCTTCCCAGCATGGCTCATGATAAGCAGAACATGCCTCTGGCCCACCTTTCAGGGTGCCCTGGGGTCCAGGGGGGACCCGAGGCTCCAGCTTTTTCTGAAAGGCTCCCTAGGGCTCCTCCCCATGCCAACATGGCCTGACCCGCTGTCCCTTTGTCTTTGAAAAAGGCAGGGGTTCTCAGCTTCTCCAGGGATGGACCTGTAATGTTTCTAAGTATTTGAGTAGATGAAGGGGAAGACAAACTGAAGCATCTTGCCTCTACCTGCTCAGAGCCCTTCAATGATTGGAGCATCTCCTGAACGACACTGGATCATTTTTGTCCTTGCATAGTATCCTCCCTCCGATCAAAGAGGGTGAACCTACTTGACAGACAAGGAAACCAAAGCTTCAAGGGATTAAGCAACCAGGCCACACTGCTAATATATGTAGGACCAGGATTCATACCCGGCCTCATTCCAGAGCCTGAGCACTTAACCTGCTATGCCGTTTCTATCTATATAGTTGATGAAGTTGTATATTATTTTCCTGTTCATTTGTTCATTCATTCATTCATTCATTCTCTCTATATCTATTGGCCCATACTGAGTTCCAGACTGTGCTAGGTAATGAGTTCATTCAGGATAAGGATGGTGTCTTGATTTTCACTTTTTTCTACAGTGTCTGGACTGGAGTATGTTCTCAATAAATTTGTGTCTGCCACGTGAATACCTGTCTGGAAGGATGGACATAGTTGATGGTACAAGAGTTTGCTTGACCCATCCCAGAGTTTCTAATTTCCAGGCGCCTGGGTGGCTCAGTTGGTTAAGTGACTGCCTTTGGCTCAGGTCATGATCCCGGAGTCCTGGGATCGAGTCCTGTGTCGGCTCCTGGCTCCATGGGGAGTCTGCTTCTCCCTCTGACCTTCTCCCCTCTCTCACTCTCTTTCACTCTCTCTCTCTCAAATAAATAAATAAAATCTTTTAAAAAAAGTTTCCAATTTCTTCCATAGGCACGAGTTCTTTAAACCCAGGATGTAGGGTGCCTGCATGGCTCTGTTGGGTGTCTGCCTTTGGCTAGGGTCATGACCTTGGGGTCCTAGGATTGAGTCCCTGCTCAGTGGGAGCCTGCTTCTCTCTCTTACTTTCCTTCTGTGCTCTCCCTTTCTCTCTCAAATAAATAAAATAAAATCTTTTTTTTTTTTTTTTAAGATTTTATTTATTTATTTGACAGAGCACAGAAGCAGAGGGAACAGCAGAGGGAGAGAGAGAAGCAGTCTCTGCTGAGCAGAAAGCCCCATGCAGGGCTCCATCCCAGGCCCCTGGGATCATGGCCTGAGCCGAAGGCAGAAGCTTAACTAACTGAGTCACCCAGGTGCCCCTAAATAAATGAAATCTTGAAAAAACAAACAAACCAGGATGTAACACTTGATAGAAGTTGTTTATTACTGTATTTGAGATTTAGTGGTGGAAGGCATGGATAGAATGCTTCAGGTGATCTACTGGTAAGTCACGCCCCCATGTACATTCCTTAACAAGTTCTTCAGTTTATCTTCAGCTGTATTCTCCCTCCTCCTTCCTTCTCACCACCTCCCCATCTGTCTCTTTGCCGCTCTGTCTCACGTACACCTTTTGATGTTTTAATCTTCAAGGTCTTCTCCCACCACCTCCTCTAAGAAGCCTTCCCAGATTTCCCACATCACATTGATCTCATCTCTTCCCATATTCCCCAAGGCATGTTTCTTTATACTTTTCAAAGTCCAGTTTCTGTTTCAGAATAAATTTTGTGCACAAGTAGTCTCTTGTCTCTTGTGCTGGCTAATGAACCCCTAGAGGTCAGGAACCCCATTAGTTCACAGCAACCCAGCATCAAACATAGCGCTACATGAAGTAAGATGCAGTAAATATGGAATTGTTGAAATTCGTCAAGAGCTCTATCCCAAATGCCAGTCTTCCTGGTACTAGGTGCTGTGAGGGCCTGTAGAAATAACAGAGCACAGTCCATAACCTCAAGGGGTTTGAGAAAAAGCAGTTAATTTTCACAGTGAGTGCAATGAATACCACTGCCCCAGCAATGGCCAGAGAAGAATAGCTATTGATTTCGTAAACTGGCTGAAATATTTCTTGCCAGATTTTAACGTCAGCTGGATAGGTCCTTCAGGTTTTTGAACCCAAACAGCCATATAAATTTTTTCCTTTTGGGTCATTTCCATTTCAGTGCACTTTTTTAAACACCTAGGTGTGGCATGTTTCTTGGGCTATCATGCGTGAAGACCTCGAGTTACCTTCAGACCATATTTCAATCATGGCTTTAATCACATCCTCCACCATTTGAATTATTTAGCATCTTTTTGAGATTACATTTTTTATTCCTAATTATATGGCAAAGATATATACCATGAAATATTTATCATGTAATTATGATTAAAATGTACAGTCTCCCCAAAGATATGAATAATAACGTTAAGTATTCTATATTTAATTAAAGGAGTCTGGTGGACTATGCTGGGTTGCCTTGGTTAAGCTAAGAACTACATTTCCCAGCATCCCCTTGTCTGTATGGTTCCGGGTGAGATGTGGCCCAAAGAGGAAGGTACACAGACTAGAAGCATGGCCGTAATTCTTCAAGCTTTGTTGTTGTCGGGTGCAGAGATGGATCGCCGCAGAGGCGTCTAATGGGTGCCCAGCTTGTCCTTGCCCCAGCATTTCTTCCTGACTTGGCTGTGATGCCCAGCTGGAGCCTGAGACCCACCACCAATTGTGTGGGTGAGACTCCCAGGACAGCAGCTACGCAGAGGCCTCTGCCTGGCTCCTCGCTGTAGTCCCTTTTGGGGCCGGACATGCCTGCCCTCTGCTTGTTTGGTGACTCCTGATCTGCCAGCACCTCTTTTGGATGTTCATGCCCCCCTCTCAGCTCCTCCCACAACTGCATACAGTCAGGTTCCTAGAATAAAATCCCATTCCATTTCTTTGTGGTGTCTCTGCTCCCCGACTGAACTCTGACTGACTAAGGAGGAAGAGAATTAGAAGCAAGTGTGAAGTCTTTTTTTCCAAAGGGCTTTCATTCTTTTGAAGGCATTTGCTTTTAAAATTGTTAAGGGCAAGTGCTTAGTAGTGGACAAAAGTGCTAAAACCTTTCTGCCTTGCATCTGTGGTCTCTGGGACATAATGAGATGTCCTTTTAAAAAAATTATTATTTTTAAAAAATTTTTTAATTTTTTAAATAAACACAATGTATTATTAGCCCCAGGGGTACAGGTCTGTGAATCGCCAGGTTTACACACTTCACAGCACTCACCATATCACATACCCTCCCCAGTGTCCATTACCCCACCACCCTCTCCCTCCCCCCCTCCCCCCGGGCCCCCTCAGTTTGTTTTGTGAGATTAAGAGTCTGTTATGGTTTATCTCTCTCCCGATCCCATCTTGTTTCATTTATTCTTTTCCTACCCCCCAAACCCCCCATGTTGCATCTCCACTTCCTCATATCAGGGAGATCATATGATAGTTGTCTTTCTCTGACTTATTTCAATAAGCATAATAACCTCTAGTTCCATCCACGTCGTCCCAAATGGCAAGATTTCATTTCTTTTGATGGCTGCATAGTATTCCATAAAAAAACACCATGACATGTCCTATTTTATATGAAGATGACCCTTCTGACTCACTACCATTTGTGAAGGGGGTGTTTGTGCTGATCAAGACAAATTCAGATCTGTGAAAGCTCATGAGAGAGAATAGACACTCACATGTTTATTTCTGTCCTTCATCTCTTCCTCCTTTCCTTGTCATAGGACCTCTTATGGTTTTAGGACTAGTGGTAGGGATCTAAAGTTTTAGGAAGGCCGGGAATACAGCACATCCATGCCCTTCTCCTCCCTCAGGAACATGCCTTAGTGCTACTGAGCCCACTGGCCACCAAAGTATTCCCTTTGTGGGTCACTTTTTTGTTTTCCTAACATATTTCTCCACCTACCTATCAACTTACCATCCATCCATCTCTCCACCCATCCATCCATCTTCAGATCTTAACACTTCTGAATGACCTGCCTTGGACGTAGCATTGGGTTTAGAAGGGTGGGCTTTGTGGTAGACCTGGCAGGTTTGAATGTAGGTGCTGTAACTCACTGACTATGGAATTTGGGGTTGTTATTTAACTTCTGAGCCCTATGTCCTTAGTCTGTGTGGTGGTGATAACAGTGTGTATTTTACAGAATAGTCGTAAGGATTAGATGAGCTAACGGGTGTAAATGGATTCACACCAGTGTGTGGTATATTAATAGCACACAGTGTTAACTGCTGTTATTGTTTTCCAGCTTTATTGAGATAGAATTGATATGTAATTGTTACTGTTAATCAAAGATGAACCAGGTGCAGTCTTTGTCTTCAAGGAGCTGACAGTTTACTGGGGAGGGGCAGACACAGAAGCCAGCAAAGTGGCTTGAGGCTGAGAAGAAGGGGACAAGGGTTAGGTGTTTAGAGATACTGAAAGTGTAGGTGGATAAGCATTATGTGGCTACATACATATTTAAAATATAATCATAATCATTGTTAAAACAAAAAGGTCTCCCAAATTATCACCTCCCCAGCATATCTTCTACGCAACACAATTGCTCTTTCGGTCCTGGACTGAGTCCCCTTCCATGGGATGGTCTCTAAAGCCACAGAACTATATGTACCACCTCCTCCTCCTTCCTGGCATGTTAAATGGACTTGAGATGGATATTTGACCCAAGGGCATCTGATTTTCTGGTAGGAAATAGGGTGGTGACCTTGGGCTTTAATTGTCCTGCTCTAAGAAAGATGAGTTGGATCAACTGGAATTCATTCCTAGGGCACTAAAGAGACTGAGCCAGTTGGTGGTCGGCTCTGCAGCTGGATGGAGGCTCTTGCACATTTCATGGCTGGGAAAGCTCCTGGTCCTTCTGCTAGGGCAGGCAGGTAAGTACGGTGGGGAGAAGGGAGTGCAGGTGTGCATCGAGGAGCAGAGACCATGGAGTCCCTGAGAAATGGAGATCCTGCTTCCACTGAGACATTTGATCAGTGGCATCTAGGCTGTATCTTCTGTTGCCTTTCTTGCATTCTTAACTCTGTTGGGATCTCTGAGATGAAGTTCTACAGACTCATCTATAGGCCTTTTTTTCCTGTTCTGTGGTTTAGTTGTAAATCAGTTGACTACTGATTGCCAGATAAATGCTATTATGCTTAAAAAGTGGGGGCTTTATTTTTGGAGGTTCAAATCCTATCCAGATGTCTTGTGAGTTTGTAAGATGGTCCATCCTAAAACTTCAGCATTTAACGTGTGCCCCAATCCAGAGGGAAGCAGTTGGGTGTGTGTGATCCATGCTTTCCACTGAGGAAAGAGTTTTGTCCATTCTGAGGAGGCTGCAAGTTCATAAGAGAACTGCAGCATGACTGAAAGAAATCTTCCTCTTCTGAGGGGCTTCCATTTTCTGAAGCGCGTGGCAGCTAACTTGGTGAGCAAAGCTGATCTTAATTTTATAAGAGAGAAAACTGGAACGGGAGAAAAAAATCCTGAGGTCTTATGACTATGGACTGGAACATTCCAAAGCAGACAGCCTCTGATTCAAATCTTGGCCTTGCAGGTGATCTGGGGTACGTTTCCTAGGTCCCAGGCTTCACCCACCTGGTCTGAAAAAGGTGATTGCTGGGAGGATGACATGAAAAGTTAAGAAAATTGTCTCGCCCAGTGCCTGACACACAGTGAGGACTCAATTCATGCTAGTTAGTTATATAATATATTATATAATATGGTAATATTATGTTACATTGGCTATTATATAAACTGTATACCTTTGGAAGGTGATCTTTGAGCCACAAAGCCAAAAAGAAACACAAATTCCTGTTTTCCTTTTATTTTTTCTTTCGGTCTATAGGAGTGCCATTGTGTAGTGGTGGACTCTCATGGGACTCAATCGAATATTCTCTTTCTGATCTAAAAGGACTTTATTGCAGAGAAGGTCAATTATCATATGGTTTCACTTACTTGTGGAGCATAAGGAATAGCGTGGAGGACATTAGGAGATGGAAGGGAAAAATGAAGGCGGTGAAATCAGAGGGGGAGACGAACCATGAAAGACTGTGGACTTGGAGAAACAAACTGAGGGTTTTAGAGGGGAGGGGCGTGGGGGGATGGGTGGGCCCAGTGATGGGTATCAGGAGGGCAGGGATTGCATGGAGCACTGGGTGTTATACGCAAACAATGAATCATGGAAATCTATATCAAGAACTAATGACGTACCGTATGGTGACTAACATAGCATAAAAAAATAAAATAAATAAAAAGTCTTTATTTCAGGCGGTGCATCTTATAACTACACCGCCCCCACCCCGCCCCAGCCCTGTCTCATTCCCTAGTCTCTTTTAAAACCCAAACTGAGCTCCAAACTGAGCTGTTACTGTGGGAACAGAAGCCCTCTTCCAAGGATGCCGGCCATGCATCCAGTGTCATGAAAATCTCTCTCGCCACAAGGAGATGTCATGTCCATGAGAGCAGCTGTTATTAAAACACCCAGAAACTTACAAGTGTTGACGAGGATGTGGAGAAACCGGAAGCCTTGTGCTCTGCTGGTAGCAATGGAAAATGTGCAGCCTGTATGGAAAACAGAATAGTTTTTCCTCAGAAGAGGAAATACAGAATTCTGTAATCCAGTAAACCGACTGCTGGGTATATATCCAAAAGGATTGAGAGCAGAGACTTGAAGAGACATCTGTACACCTCTGTTCACAGCAGCGTGATTCACAGTAGCCAGAAGGCGGAAGCAGTAAGCGTCCATCAGCGGATGATGGAGGAACACAATGGGTTCTGCGCCTGCAACGGAATACTGGTCGGTCAGGAAATTGTGACACAGGCTCCACACGGATGAACTTCGAAGACAGTACGCTAAGGGAGATAAAGCGGTCACGAAAGGACAAGCCCTGTGAGCCCACTTCACACGAGGTACCTAGAATCGTCAAACACAGAAAGTGGAATGGTGGTTGCCGCTGGAGGGGAGCTTGGGGCTTGTTGTTTAACGGGAACTGAGTCTGGGAAGATGAAAAAGTTCTGGAGACGATGGCGATGGATGCACAGCTCGGGAACGGACTCCGAGCCGCTGATGTATACTCGAAGACGGCAAAACTGGTAAATTTTATGTATGTTTCACCCCAGTCACACCCCACACAGGTCTTTGCACGGCACCCAGCGCCCAGGCTGAAGAAACACTGGCTCTTAGAAAACTGAAGCCCCTCTGGGTGTGCGTGAGACAGGAGGTGCTGTCTTTCTGGGTAGAGTGTGACTGATTTCAGCCTGACGTCACCCAACTGTACTCAAGAGCAAGTATGTGGCTTCTGGATTGTACAGGAGGGGAAAAAAAAAAAGAGAGAGAGAATTTGAATCCTTGCTGGATTTCTGCTTGAAGTTTTCATGAAGCTGGTAGGATGTAACCTCTCTGGCGCGGAGCTGGGGAGCTCCAGCTGCTGCCGGGTCGCAGCGCTTCTCCCGGCCCAGGCTGCAGCTCTCCGTTCTAGTGCTGTTCTGTGTGCCCCGTGATTTCTTTCTTGCCCGGGTCTTGTCCAGTTGTAAGATCAAGTTTATTGTCCGTCCTCTAAGACAAATCGGGTAGCTTCCCCTTTTTTCCCAGTCTCTGAAACAATTTAAGGATTACTTGATCCTTGAAGATTTGGTAAAAGCTGCCTAGAAAATCATCTGGACCTTGTAGGTTTTAAGTGGTAGGGATGGTGGGGAGACTTGATAAGCAATTAATTCGATTTATTTCAGTTTTCTGTTTCTTCTTGTGTCAATCTTGGTAATGCATGTATTGCACTTCATTTTATGTGAATTCCCAAATTTATTGTTTATAGCATTCTCTTATGATTAAAAAAATCTTCACTACTTACTTTATTATTCCTAATATTGGTTGTGACTTTTATTGACTGGTCTTGCTAGAAGAATGTGTATCTTATTAATTGCCTCCCATCAGAGAACATTTTTGGTTTTGTTGTTGCTGCTACTTTCCTATTTCATTAATTTCTCCTTTCCTCCAACTTCTTTTTTTTTTTTTTAAAGATTTTATTTATTTACTTGACAGACAGAGATCACAAGTAGTCAGGGGAGCAGGTAGAGAGAGGGGAGCGGGGTGGGGGGGGGGGAAGCAGGCCCCCCGCTGGGCAGGGAGCCTGATGCGGGGCTTGATCCCAGGACCCTGGGATCATGACCTGAGCTGAAGGCAGAGGCTTTAACCCACTGAGCCACCCAGGTGCCCCATCCTTTCTTCCAACGTCTTTAGGTTTTCTCTTTGGTTCTCTTTCTTACTTCTTGAATTGAACACAAAGCTCACTAACACGCAGTCTTTCTCAATGTAAAATAAATGTATATAAAGCTCTACACTATTTACTTTTAAGTATATTCTTTGCTCTATCTCATCAGTTTTGATATGAGTTATTTCATTGTTGTTTGGTTCCACATACTTTATAATTTCCATTGAGAATTTCCTCTTTTAGTCATGAATTATTGAGATGTACATTTTAAATTCCAAACATGTGGGCTATTTGTTGATTTATAACTAAATGACAGTGTAGACAGGGAGAGTGGTCTGAATGATACCGGTTTTTGTGATTTGTTATGCTTTCCATTGTGACACATATTTTTTATAAATGGCTCATGTACATCTGCAAAGAATTTTCTCTGTCAGGTGTAGAGTTCAATTTTTATATTTATTAGAAAGTTAATTTTGTTGTTCAAATCTGTTATGTTCTTATTAAATTTTGAACTACATTAGCTATCAATTTTCTCATGTGTTAAGCTCTCCAACTAAGTTGATTTGTCAGTTTTTGCTTGTAATTCTGTTTTTGCTTTGTGTAATTTTTTACTTTATATATTTTTTTATATTTTATGAGTTACGTTATTTTGAGGTTATGTTATTAGGCATATACAAGTTTGAGGTTATTATATTTTCTAGGTGGATTTTTTCCCTTTATTACGAAGTATACCTCTTCATCCCTATGAATACCTTTTGCTTTATGTATTACCTGATATTATATTGCTCTGCGGGCTTCTTTTGGTTAACATTTGCATGTGATATATACTTATATTCCAAAATTTTCAACCTTTCTTGTGGGTTTTATGTATGTCTATTTTAAGTATCATATAGCTGGATAAAAATGCAAATGCAGTCTAATAATTTCAGTCTTTTAGTTGATGAGCTTATTCCACTTAGATTTTTATGTGATCACTGATGTATATGAGTTCATTTCTATAGTTTCTACTATTTCACTGATTTGAGTATTTTTATTTACTGTGCTTTTGCTTTCTCTTTTCTTTCCCCACTGCTCTCAAGTTTTTCATATTCCTCCTTCTCCATCTCACTTCAGTTTGAAGGCTGTAGATTGACAGCTACCCTTCAAGTTTAAACACTCATAATTAAGTATAAAACTTTCTTTAAAAAAAGATTTATTTATTTATATTTTTAAAAAGATTATTTATATTTATTTGGCAGAGAGAGAGATCACAAGTAGGCAGAGAGGCAGGCAGAGAGAGAGGGGGAAGCAGGCTCCCCGCTGAGCAGAGAGCCCGATGTGGGACTCGATCCCAGGACCCTGAGATCATGACCTGAGCCGAAGGCAGCGGCTTAACCCACTGAGCCACCCAGGTGCCCCCAAAAGATTATTTTTTAAGTAATCTTTACACCTAGTGTGGGACTTGAATTCACAAGCCCGAGTTCAAGGGTCACACTGAGCCAGTGAGGCACCGCAAATATAAAATATTCTATCAAACTCTGTGCTCAGCATCGCTAGCCTCCTGCCAGCAACCATGGTCTCGCACATGTTACCTGTTCACTGAACACTCCTTCCCATTATTTTATAATTGATGTCTACAGTTTTAATTTTAGTTTTATTCAATTTTAAAATATCAAAGTTAGTAATTTTTTATAGTTAATTAAGTACATGTATTAACTTCTTAAAAATCTTTACCCATAGTGAGCATGAGCATATCTTTGTGTCCGGATAATGTCTTTATTTGTTCTCACTCTTAAAGGGTGGCTTAGCTGTATATAAAATTTTAGGTTGACAGTTAATTTTCCCTCAGTCTGCTTAAAAAAATAAAAATGTATTTATTTGCAAGTGTGAGAGAGCGGTGGGGAGGGGCAGACGGAGAGGGAAAGAGAGAATCTCCAGCAGACGCCCTGCTGAGCTTGGAGCCCAACATGGGGCTTAATCCCACGACCCTGAGATCATGACTTGAGCCTAAATCAAGAGCCAGATGCTTAACTGACTGAGCCACCCAGGCACAGTCCTTTTTTTTTTTTTTCTTTTTAAAAACTGTCTTTATTTTCACATCTTTTCATTTGTTCTAATTATGATAGTTTCTGAGCAACTAATATTGGTAATAGTAATAGATAATATCAACGGAAAATTCTTCCATGTTGCTAAACAGTTTAATTATTAAATTTGGGCTGTACTATGTCTGTTGAAAATTTGCTTTAGAGACTCAGCCTGCTTTTCCTTAGCATCTGTACTTTCCTGCTGAGAAGCCTGTTATAAGTGTAACTATTGTTTATAGAGTATCTGTGTTTTTTCCTTCTGTATATTAGTCAAGATTCTCCAGAAAAAGCATCGATAAGATGCATATGTGTGTATAAAGAGATTTATTTTAAGGAATTAACTCATATGCATTTGTGGAGGCTTGTGAGTCCAAAATCGGATATGGGGAGTCTTGCAGGCTGGATGCTAGTAAAGAGAGCACTTCAAAGGCATTCTTCTGGTGAACTAGAAAGTGCTGATGTTGCACATGAAATCTGAAGGCGAGCTGCTGGTCGAATCCTCTCTTGCGTGGGAGAGGTTAACGTTTTGTTCTAGTCAGGCCTTCTACTGATTGGGCGAGGCCCACCACTTCATGGAGGGTAATCTCCTTTACTCAAAGTCCACCAATTCAAATATAAAGCTCATCTAGAAACACCCAGAATAATGTTTGGCCAAGTATTTGGCCACCGTGGCCCTGCCAATTTGACACATAAAATTACCTGTTATATTCTGGAAGCTATTAAGATCTTCTTCTGATCCTATATATTTTGTAGTTTCACTGTGATTTATTTTATCTATACCTACTTGGTACTCAAAGTGTACAAACTTTAACTTCTTGAAAATTTGTCACATTTGTACTTCTGAGTATTGCTTGCCCCAAATTCATTACATTCCCTTGTTCTGGCACTTCTGCTTGCTGGAAGTTGTGTTTTCTCTCTGTGCTCCATTCTGAGTGTGTTCCTCAGAACTCTCTTCCAATGTATTAGTTTTCTCTTTGTATTTAGTGTAGGATTTATTTCACCCAGTAAGTGTTTTTTGTTTCTAGAATTTCTGGTTTTTTATGTCTGCCTCTTCTTGTTTTATATTTGCCTATTTTTGATACATAATTTCTTAAATTGTTTTTAATGAAGTCATGCCTTCCTTGACCTCCTTGAATATTTTAGACATAAAGAAAGTCTTTGGTTGACAGAGCTCTAAAATGAATGTCATCTGGAGTAAATATATGTTTCAGTTTGGTTTTGATGGCTGACTTATAATTTTGTTTTTCAGGCTTATTATTTTCCCCCATCTCTATTGAGGTTGACAAAATTGTAAGATACTTAAAGTACACAGTGGGACAATTTGCTCTATGTATACGTTGTGACAGGAATTCCCCATCGAGATTTTGAGTAAAGGTTCTTAATTTTGGTCCTCGGTTGTTACTACTGGTTTTTCTCTCTTTACACTTCTTCCTTCCTGTCTAGCAGTCCCCTGTCACCCAGCGGACACTAAACTCCCTGCTGCTTCCTGCCGACAGCCCCAGAGATCAGCTGTTCAGCTCCACAGAAACGTGGGTTTCTGGTTTTTGGGTCAAAATCTGTCTTTTTTGTTTCTCTTCTCATTTAGCCATCTTTGCTGTGGTGTCTTGGTGCAGAGGGCGATCAGAATGTGGGCCGAAATGTCATCTGGATGAGCTAGCTCATGTGGTTTAAACAGTTTGCTTTACCAGGTAGATGACCTGATGAGAAGCGATTAGAGAAATAAAAGTGGTGGCTCAAATATTTACCGTCTCCCGATACTGCCTACATTGAGAAAATTAATCCTGGCTGGTGAAACGAAACCAAGGGGTTGGACTTATACCTCTTAGGCCAGGTGTCCCTTCTTTCAGGATTTGTTTTACCAGCGCTAGCAAGATGACCACCAGGTCAGGAGGAAGTGTCACTGGTCTTGGCTGCTGTTGGCAGGATGACCTCCTCCAGGTCATTTTCTGTTTTGGTGTGAAGTGGGTATAGTGCTGTCCTGATTGACTTCACTGGAGATTGGAGGTGTGAAAGTGCTTTGGAAAACATCCGGAAGTCCTCTGATGCAGTGGACGGTATTATTATCAATCCTCTTTGGCAATTCTTCTTGGAGAAGATAGTGCAGTGGGGCCCAAGGGAAGGGTTTCAGAAGCAGGTGGATCTGTGTTGTGATTCTGGGTCCACCCTTATTAGCTGTGTGATCCTAGCGGGTAAATCAGTTAACCAGACTCTTCTTCCTTAAATGAGATAAGCAGTAGCTGTTTTTACGGTGCCCCCTTTTACTTTGCTCCATTAATTTGGGATAAGAGGTCAACTTCTCCTTCATTTCCTGTCTTCTGGAAATTTCAGTAGTGCCAACCTCCATCCTGGAGTTAAATGAAAGGGTTAAAGAAGCCCAGAGCACTTTGCCCTTTATCATCCCTCAAAGTGGTTTCTCTTTCCAAAGCATCATCTGTTTCCAAAGCATCTCTTCTCATCCCTGAGGAAACCAGCCACTTGCCTTTCATTATTTTCTGATTTCTTGGGTACCGGACCTACGGAGTGGTTCAGAGGGCCATGGCCAGGTGGCTCTGGGAGGCAGAGGGACAGATCCCTCTTTGCCATCCTAGCACCCCTGCCTTCCTTGCCCACCACCTGCGAGCTTTCCAAGGGCAGGTGCTTGCAATGAGCACACCCATAGTGTCAGTGGTTCTCTTCTGTGATCCTTCGCATGTGCGGCACCAGGAAGGAATGCATTTGGGTCACAGAACCTCCAAGTCAACAAGAGTTCAGACATGGTGTAGAAGCAGGAACGGCATTCCTGCCCAACTGAAAGGCGACTAGTTGATGTGTAGGAATCTGGACCCGGACAGGAGGGACCTGAACGGGGAGCTCTGTAGCCTTGGGCTGGTTTTAGCTTCCTCACCACTGTCCATTTGAAAAGAATGGCACCTTTGGTTCCTTGGGCTGTGCCTCTCCCAGGGAAGGGGACTTGGTGTCGCTGAAGGTTAGGGGTGGCTCCTTAAAGGGTCTTGGGGCAGGGTCCTCAGAATGATACTGCGGTCTTCCCTGACCCCGGTTTCTTCTTTGAAGTGCCTTATTCAGTTCCTTCTTGGGTCACCTTCTAAGCATCTGACCCGTACCAGTTCCTTTCTGATTTTCCTTGCTCTAAAGGCAAGACACTAACGAGGCAGCCAGGACCAGCGCACCCAGCTCCTGTGGCTCCCTGTGTGAGACAAGGGCGTTGTTGCAGGAAGGTGGGTAGTTCTGTTACATTCACTGCTTCGATGCTGAATTTCGACAAATGTTGAAAGTGAACGGCAAAGGGGGAGGGGCATCCCAACCCAAGCCCGGAGGCTTTAGAGTGGCTGGAAAAATCATTGTGCAAAGTCACAATAAACATCAATCCGCAGGTATGTTAAAATTTTCTGTTTTTAAGAGAACGTGGAATGGCTGTAACTGCTTTTGTATCGGAGCAGGGAAGCTGTACCCGAACCTGAAGATCTTTCATCTGTCGTCCCTTAATACATACTCACAAGTACGTTGCAGTCTTGAGGAAGCACAATTAAAAAGGGGGTAATCCTTTCTTCAAGCCCTCAGGTTTAATTTTCATGATTATGGTAGATTATGAGTCATTCTGAGTCTTGGTCTCCAGGAGAGACAGCGCCTTCTCTCCAGTCCTTTCAACAGTTGTTTATGGCGGTTTCAGCCTCTTTCTGCCTCTCCGAGCCTCTTTATTTTTAAAGCAAGGCAGACAAGGCCGAAAATTATTCCATTAAAGAGGGGCAATTTTTGTAATGGGACTTAGAGTGCTTTGCAGAAGTGCAGGCAAGTTTCTTCAATATCCTGAGCATTATTCGCTCATTTAGTTAAATGATGTTTCTAATTCCCTGGTAATTACGTGTAATGAGGCACTTTTTCTCTTCTTGATGAGACTTTAGCCTAATATGAGATGGCGTATTTTTTCTTTTTTTTTTTTTTCCATGGGGATAATTACCCCTTCCCAG
Source organism: Taxidea taxus jeffersonii (assembly GCA_003697995.1). Lineage (NCBI taxonomy): Eukaryota > Metazoa > Chordata > Mammalia > Carnivora > Mustelidae > Taxidea > Taxidea taxus. The sequence goes on from RCUC01168601.1 coordinate 46,808, forward strand.
GAAAAGCAGGGTTTGTTGTGCAGAATATAGCAAATTATTTTATTTCCTGCCATCTTGACTGCCAGTAAATTATAAAATTAAGTTTCAGTGGCGCATTAGCACCATTTTGGAAAAAGCTCAAGACTATTTTTCTTTTTCTTTTCTTTTCTTTCTTTCTTTCCCTTTTTTTTTTTTTAAAATTCATGTACCACTGTCCTCTGGGACTGTAGAGGCTATTATTCATAGAATAGATATTTTTCTGCCAATTCCTAGTATTCAGATGTATTGAAGCAGCAACATAGGTTTAATTTTTCTGGCTGATATCCAATGTAGAAGGTTCTCGTAAGCGTCTTTGTGTTCAGGTAATTATCATCACAAAGTTAAGTAATATGTCCCCTCTTTTCTCTGCTCTCCCCTCACTCCTCCTTTGGATGGCAAATTACCTTTTTTTGTGTGCAATGCTTCAATTAGATGCAAAGCAACTAAATTTGAATCACATGAAGGTGGTGACACCAACTATTCAAAGGCAAGAAATTCAGAGTTAATGCAGTCACTCTACTTAACTCTTCCTGTTGTTAAAAAGCAAATTTGAAGAGAGGAAAAATATGAAGAGAGCCTCATTAATTAAGTACAATGTCATGCTGAATGTCTGTTTCCCGGATTCACTGATTTTTGACTAGTTTTAGGAAAAGTGTGTGTGCACGCATGTGTGTGTTCGTGTGCGTGGGCATCTGCTTTTTTGGTTTTTGTTTCTGAAGAAGAAATCGTTCTTAGGAAGCGACGGGAGAATGGGATGGAAGGAGAAAAAGACAGCTAGGATGGGAAGTCAGGGGCCTTGAGTTTTAGGGCAGACCCTGTCTACCTCTACCTCGCCATGCGGTTGCCAACGACTTCTTTGAGCCTCAGTCCCCTCCTCTGGAAAGTGCTACATGGGTTCCAGTCTATGATTTACAAGGTCTTCAGATTAATTAGTGAAAGGATCATGTGCTCGATCATTCCAAAGCAGCCTGGACTGGAGGGTCTGTGTGTGTGTGTGTGTGTGTGTGTGTGTGTGTGTGTTAGTTAAACTGTGGTTCTGGAAGGCGGAAGGATGCTGCCCCGAGCACCACTATGCAGGACTACTTTTCCACCTGCCAGTGAACCCAGGATCCTTCAGCCCAGCCTTGTTTCCCTTTGGTGGGAATGTGTCCCTGTGGCTTTTGACCAAAGTATCAATAGGTGACTGCAGACTCTTCTTGAGGGTGACTGAAGACTCTTTTCTGCTTGTTTGCCTGTCTGAAACCAACAGCAGTGTACTGAGAATGATACTATCTTTTTCAGATAACTGGCAGAAGTCTGTTTGATGTGGGCTGACTTCTGCTTGTTTGGGGAACGGGGGAGGTTACCAAAATGATGAGTCTTTCTTGCTTGTGTAATCAGTCTGCAATAAAAGCCTCCCATCTGGTGTTTGGGGTAATTCATTTTAGGATATTTGTGTTGCTTACTTCACTTTTCTCCTTGGGATCACTGCGGAGACTCACGTGCTGCTTCCTGGCTGATCCTTCTCAGGCATAGCTCCAGGCCTGGCCCTTTGCAGCTTAGTTCCCGCAGGAGATCCCCGTCGACCATGGAACAGTGTCCATTCCGCATCCCAGTGTGGACCGGACGGTGGGCCCTGGAATCAGACAGACAAAGGTCTGAGTTCTTGATCCAGCACATTTACGAGCTCTGTGATCTTGGTCAAGTTGCTAAACTTCTCTGAGTCTCAGTTCCCTCGTCTGTATAATGGGTCTTGTAGTAATACCTCATAAAACGAGGATAAAACGGGACAGCACGTGTAAAGCCCTCAGCACAGGGCCTGGGATTTAACTGCTTAGCTATGTGAGTTGCTATGATTGATGTTATTATTAAAATCTCATCTTGTACTGTTGGCTTAGATGGTTAGATGTTTGAATGTTACATTCCAGCCATATTCCCCAAACCCAAGCTCTCCAGTCCTTGTGCCTCTGTTTATAGGGGTTCCTCTGCCTCGCATCCTTCTCTTTCTTGCTTCCTGTGTCATGAATTCATTCACACCCTTGTTGGCGTGTTCATCAGATATGCAGGGAGCGCCCAGTATGTGCTGGTCCCACGTGCCTGTGGTAGCTAATGTCAGACATGCCTTTGCTGACTGCCCTGGTGGGAGGGGGCCCTCTCTCTGTCACTTCCCCGGCTCGGGGCTAGTGCAGTGGCTCCATGAGAGGCGCGTTGTGAGTGCGGACTAAAGGGAATGGAATCACTTTCGGAATCCCAATACCTTGGCCAGGGCTGTTTGGAGCATGTGCTGTCTTGCCAGTGGCGGTCCCTTTTCTGAACTGCCTCGGTACCCAGATGCCCTGTGATGGTTCTTGGTCCTCTCTGCTTATCTCGTGGCTGTGTGCATGGTGAAATGACCAAGCACAGGCTTCCAGCCCAGGCCTCCCCCTTAGCAGTGTGAGGCCTTGGGTGAGTCCCAGAGGCTCCTCAGACCCTGTCAGTTTCGCACACTTGATGTGACACCACCTCTCACCAGGTGCTAGTGTGAGGCCGAAGTGGGGCAGGGAAGCACTTAGCTCAGTGCATGGCACACAAGGAAAGCTCAGTGAGTGGCAACAGCTATTGTTGTCATTATAACTATTATTACTAGTTTTTCTACCAGAGAGGTTCTCGAACTTGGCTGCTACCCATCACGTGGACAGCTCTTAAACATAGACTCCCGGGCCCCTCCTTGACCTCCTGAATCAGACTGCCAAGACAGATTCTGGGCATGGGTGTTTCTTGTGTTTGTTGGATGGCTCTGGAGCTCCACCTGGGAAATCACGGGGCACATGCTTCTGGCACTGACAAGTGCCTGTGTTCTGTGGGGTCAAGTACCCCTGTGTTGTGTTGTTGTGTTATGAGGTGGACCCTGTACTGGGTTGGATAGGTCCCCACAAAATTTATGCCCATGCAGAACCTGTGAATGTGACCGTGATTGGAAATAGGCACTTTGCTGATGTAGTCAAGTTAAGATGTGGCCATAGGGGACAGAGGGGGCTCTAAATCCAGTGAGACATTGGAGGAAGAAGGAAATGTGGACGCAAAGACACACACAGATGCAAGCCAGAAGCAGGGACCGGAGGGGTGCGGCCACAAGCCAACAATGCCTGGGGCCACCAGAAGCTGGAAGAAACGAGGATCCTCCCCAGAGGCTTTGGAAGAACTACAGCCCTACCAACACCTTGAGTTTGGCCTTCAACTTCTGGCCTCCAGAACTGTGTGGGAATAAATTCCTGTGGCTTGAAGCCTCCAGGCTGTGGTCATTCATTACAGCAGCAATAGGAAACTAATGCAGGCTCCACGTCACATTTTGATGATCCTGCAGTTAGGCAGAAATTCTGCTGATGAAGCCTATTTGTGACTAGTTTGACATGTTTCTGGCATTTATCAACATCTGTACGTATCTTAGAAAAGAACTTCCCCCTCAGGGGAAAATGGTCTTGATGCCTTTTAATTTTTTGATTTTATTTTTTATTTGTTTCATTATTGAGATACAATTGAGATACAACACATTATTGAGATACAATTGACATACAACACTGTGTAAGTTTAAGGTATACAATGTAGTGCTTTGATATAATATTATGAAACGATTCCCACCATAGCACCAGCCAACACCTCCATGACTTTACAAAATTACCATTTCTTGTTTGTGGTGAAAATATGTAAGATCTACTCTTGTAGCAACTTTGAATTTTATAACACAGTCTTAACTATCATCACCACGCAGTACATTAGATCCCAAAATTTACTCATGTTAAACTAAAAGTTTGGACCCTTGACTAACATCTCTCCATTTTCCCCACACTCGGACCCTAGTGACAACTGCCATTCTACTCTCTGTTTCTATGAGTTTGGCTCTCTTGGAATCCACATATAGGCGAGATCATGCGGTGTTTGTCTTTCTGTGACATTTTCCTGAGCATAATGCCCCCGAGAGCCTTCCATGTTGTTGCAAATGGCAGGATTTCCTTCTTTCTCGTGGCTGAATAATATTCCAGTCTCTATCCATTCATCAGTTGATGGACACTGAGGTGGCTGCCATGCCTTGGCTATAGTGAGTAATGCCATGGGGAACCTGGACCTGGAGGTTCTGGAGAACCTGGGAGATGCTGATCCTTTGGCTACGCCACCAGAAGTGGGATTCCTGAGCCATATGGGAGTTGTCTTTTTAATTTTTTGAGGAACCTCAATTCTGGTTTCCACAGTGACTACACCAGGTGGCATTCCCACCAACAGCGCACAGGATCCCTTTTTCTTGGTGTCCTCACCAACACTTGTTGTCTCTTGTCTCTTTGATGATGGCCATTCTAAGGGGTGTGATGTGGTATCTTGTGATTCTGGTTTGCATTTCCTTGTGGATAGTGATGTTGAGCATCTTCTTATGTATCTGTTGGTGTCTGTACTGACACATTTTTAAAAGGATGGTTAAATGCCGAGGGCATGAGATGCCTCTTGGCCATGTGGGACTGGCAACATCTCAGGTCCCATGTCTTCTCAGCCCGCTCCAAGCATCCAGAGGGAAGAAGCCAGCACCTGGCCTGGCTGGATGGAGGCTTCTAGTTGTTTGTTGTTTCCTTGAAGGAACCTCGGGGATGTTCACTGACCATCTCAGGGGAGATGAGGTCAGTAGGCCTTGTGTCACCTCATTTTTTCCACCTCTAAAATGGAACTACCAAGACACTATATTGTTGTGAGTGAGTGAGCATCAAGTGAAATCAAGACTGTGTGGCTTAACTCTGCCATGCTGGGCTGTGTGGATAGTTTTCATTGCTCTTGTTTCTATTTTACTTTGGTGAGCCGACACACCATGTTTTGAAACATGTGGAGATGAAATTGGTGTTGCAATCTTGACCTACAACCTTGGAGCCTTTATTAAAGGAGAGGGAATTTTTTTCCTTTGTAAGAATGAAAAATGGTAGAGGAGGCCCGTGTGGTGCTGAATTCAAGAGAGAGAGCAACTGGCCACGGGTGATGGGCACATTCTGGAAGATTCTGTAACCTTTGCTTGAGTCCTTCCTAACTGCAACCACTCTGGACTCTGTTCACTGAAACATCTTCCCCAGGGCTCAGGTGCCCTCCTGTCCCTCTTTAGGTGGCCAGACGTGGGGGTTGAGAGAGCAGGTAAAAACGGAGAGGGCTGGAAAGTTCTTCTTAGCATAGGAATCAACACAGATTTGAATATTCAGTCCTAAGGGTTATAAATAATGTGAGTTTTCATTGATGTGTAAGCGGAGCTACATTTAGTACAATAATTAGTTATTTGATTACTTTTGTTTTAGCCTGAAGTAGAGGACAATTGACAAATGTGAATACCTCTGAGACTGATGGGGCCCAGTAAACTAACTTTATTTATTACAAAATGCAATTTTATTAATATGAATTGACAGTAATTAATTTGCTAGTGTTGATGTTGTTAATAATTGCATGTAATTTGTGAGATATTTATGCTAGAGCAGGGTAAAATAATGCATGTGTCCTCTGGCTTATTTGTTAAAAAAGTCTGAATATTTCAACAAAGATTTCTAATTCAATGCATTCGTATTATAGTGTTTTGAAATCCCACAAAATAACAAAAAGCATTTTAATTGCATTGTGCCTCCACGTTCCTTAGTTTAGCGGTTCTTAACTTGATTTCCAGGCACTTTCAGGAATACCTGAAGCCTGGACTTTAGGGTTCATGAAATTCCCTGAAATCAAACAGGATGACACAGTTTTTGCAAGTCTCTTCCAGAAGGTTACCACTGCAGCATCTAATTTAATCTTCGCAAAAGTTTTAAAAATGGTTCTTTTATTGCCATGTCACAGATAAGGAAACCAAGCTTCAGAGAGAAATACTGGCTCTAAGTCGCGTGCCAGTTGGAAGTGGCAGAAACAAGCCTCAGCCTTGGGTCCTCTGGCTTCCAAATCCAGGACCCATCCAATGTGAAATCTCATTTTGCTTCTACTCCAATGTTTTTTTTTTTTCTGAATGAAAGTATGGACTGTTTCCCCCTCCTAATTCAGTTTGGGCCTCTTGTTCCTAGAAAAGGATTGTAATTGGAGAGAATCACAATTGAATTGAGCTAATGTGATCAGTGACAAGGGGCTGGAGTCTGTGACCCGCCTCTGTCCAGGCCTTCCGTCACTGCCTGCTTCAGAGGATCCCGCCCGGTTCTGGAGGCTGCAGGCGGGAGGCCAGAGGGCGGCTGTGTGCGAGGGCGGTGGGGGGGCGGGGGTGGCAGGAGAGGCAGCTGTGGACGCTGGAACATGCCCCCAGCAGTCCTGGCTCTGTCCTAAGTCCCAGAGCTGACTTCACTGGGCATGTGACCTGCTCCCACACTGAGAAGGGGCCCGAGTTTGGTTTTGTGTTCTGTGGTCACCACCATCTTGAAATTCTTAGTAACTTTTAAACAAGGGACTGTAAAGTTTCATTTTGCACCGGCTCCGAAAATTACGTTGGTGATGTCTACACTCCCTCTGGAAATCGGAGGCAATTATTTAGCTTCTTGGAGCCTCAGCTTATGATTTGTGAAATGGGGATAAGATATTTTACATCCCAAGATTCTTGGGATATTTTACATCCCAAGATGTTAAATGAGAGCATGCCCATGAATGCCTTATACATTCTAAAGCCCAAGGCCAATGCCAGGGATTTGTTTTTGTTTTTTGAAACATTTTATTTATTTATTTATTTGACAGAGAGAGAGATCACAAGTAGGCAGAGAGGCAGGCAGAGAGAGAGGGGGGAAGCAGGCCCCCCGCTGAGCAGGGAGCCTGATTGGGGGCTCGATCCCAGGACCCTGAGATCATGACCTGAGCCGAAGGCAGAGGCCTAACCCACTGAGCCACCCAGGCCCCCCAATGCCAGGGATTTGTATTAGAGATTATCTTCTCCAGCATCTGCATCTTCCGGCTCTCACTGGAGTCAGCAAGAGTTGGAGCTTCTCCAGAAAGAGGCGTTAGAGAGACAGAGTTCAGCCCAGGGTTCTTTCTGAGCCCCTCTGAGCCTGTGTCCCAGGTTAGAGATGTTGAGCAATTAAAGACCCAACAAAAACCTAAGTCTACAGATAATTCCAGGTGATATGTTTGCCCCCCCACGCTGCCTGGCAGCCTCAGAGGCCAGCTTGAGAGCCAGCCTGACACAGGAAGGGTTAGGGTTCAAGAAGCCACCCCTGTGGTCCGTGTATTTCTACCTCTCAGGCACATGCCTGATTCATTTAAGAAGAAAAGAAAAATGCTTTCTGCACCAAGTTGCCAGCTCACAAATCATTTTTCTAGCTGTGACCTCAGACACATTTTCCTCCCTGAACTCCGCTTTCTCGCTTGAACGCGGGTCACAATCATTCCAACTACCTCCTGACGCTGTCGGGGTCTCAGACTAGGAAATGCAGGTGGAGCTCCAAACACAGTGCTCGGCCCATAGGAAGCCTTCAGTAAGAATGAGCTTTTCTTGGTCTTCTTCTTCTGATTATTATTAATTAATAAATCAATAAAAAATAAAAAAAAATCTGTGCGGCTAAGAGATGCCGGGCTCTCTTTGACAGGCAGGATGAAGGGTGAAATTGAGGGTTGGGGAGCTACTCTAAGCCTGCCAAGCCCCTCCGGTGGCCCAGCGCCCCCACCTCCCGCCTCTGTGGGTCCTCCATGAGCAGGCCGGGAGACCTGTCACCTCTACCGCCTCCAACCCCCCAAACAGGGGGAGAGGTTGCGGGTGGGAGCTGCGCTCTCCGTGATCTCGCTGCACTGGATCGTCATTTAAGTGTCTGAATGCCTGGTGAGCTGACAAAGAAACCAAACCTTGAAGGAAAAGGACCTTCCAATTATAGAGCACACTTCTTTCCTTTTTTCACCATTCTGACCATTTTTGGGTATCCAGTTCAGTGGCAGTAAGAGACCATCGCCACTATCCATTTCCAGAACTTTTGCATCACCTATACGGAAACTAACTCCCCGGTCCTCCTTCTCCAGCCCCTGGCAACCCCCATTATCCTTCCTGTCTGTGAACGTGCTGATTCTAGGTACCGTTGTATAGTGGAATCCACTTCTGTCGGGGAATCCTACAGCATTTGTCCTTCTGGATGTAGCTGTTCTCACTTCCATGCTTTCATGTTTCATCCATGCTCCAGCAGGTATCAGAAATTCATTCCTCCCCCCCCCCTTAATGACTGAATAATAGCCCACTGTAGGGATAGACCACCATTTGTTTCATCCGTTCCTCAGGCAGTGGGGTTCTTTGGCTCGTGTCCCCCTTTGGCTGTTGTGAATACTACTGCCAAGAAAGTGGATGTGTAAGTATCCGAGTACCCACTTTCAGTCCCTTTTTTTTTTTTTTGAAGATTTTATTCATTTATTTACTTGCCAGAGAGAGAGCGAGAGAGCGAGGGTGCACAAGCAGGGGGAGCAGCAGGTAGAGGGAGAAGCAGACTCCCCACTGAGCAGGGAGCCTGATGTAGGACTCGATCCCAGGACCCCGGAATCATGACCTGATCAAAGGCAGACGCTTAACTGACTGAGCCACCCAGGTGTCCCCTTACTTTCGGTTCTTTTGGCTACATACCTAGGGATGGAACTGCTGGGTCATATGGTAGTTCTATATTTAACTTTTTTGTGTGTGTGTTTAACTTTTTTTTTTTTTAAAGATTTTATTTATTTATTTGACAGAGAGAGATCACAAGTAGACAGACAGGCAGGCACAGAGAGAGGGGGAGGCAGGCTCCCTGCCGAGCAGAGAGCCCGATTCCGGGCTCAATCCCAGGACCCTGGGATCATGACCCGAGCCGAAGGCAGAGGCTTTAACCCACTGAGCCACCCAGGCGCCCCTGTGTTTAACTTTTTGAGGGGCCACCAAACTTTTCCACCATAGCTGCTGCATTTTACACCCCCCACCCTGGCCATGTCTGAGGACTCCCCTTCTCTACATCCTTGCCAACACGTGTTATTTTAGATAGCACTTTCAACCACGAGGCCAATGATCTCATTCTTCCCATAAATACACAGGCACCTTGGCCTAAAGTAGACTCCCATTCTAAGCTGGGAAGAAGGAAAGAGAGGGCGTAGGAGAGACCTGGGCCATTTACCTGTGGTCTGTGATGCTGACAACAGTCCTGCCCTTTTGTAAGCGGTCGGGCAATCTCCCAGCTGCTGAGTGCTCACGTTCCAGAGACAGGAGCCTGGGGGAAATGGAGGCCATAATGTAGGTGAAGTGATGGCCTTCTGATGCCACTCTTGGTTAATTCTGACCAAAGAATGGAATACGAGTTTTTCTCCGTGGGACCAGCTGCAACAGGTCATGACTGTTCTCTGGGCAAGATGTGGGGCGGGGACTCCCGGACCGGCGGGCCGACTATACCAAGTGCTGGCACTGAGGAGCTGGGCATTCTGGATTGACCACGAATCCATGAAAGGACACCGAGCTATCAGCTCTGCCCGCCCTTCAGATGGGGCCCTGGCGGGTGCCCGTTGGAAGCTGCTGTGTGAAAACGGTGGCCTGGGGTTCCAGAGGACTGTGCCCCAGCCCACCCTGTGCAGCAGGAAGCCTCACCTGTAGGCAAACGGTCTGGAGGGAGCAGGAGAGTCCCTGTTTCTCCGCGCTGAGAGCCCCTCTGCGTCTGCTAGAGATCCGGAGCTGTCTCAAGGCCGTCCATGGCCGAGTCCTAGGGAAGGGACCAGTCTTCATCGGTGTAGCTGGCTGCCTTCCCTCGGTGGGGCTGAGGCCAGCAGGAGCCTCCCAGGGCCCCCGCCTCTGGCTGCGGGTCAGGATGGCTGCAGGTTGCTGCTGATCTGTGGCACAGGATCGACGTGCAGGGACGGCGTCGGGCTCTTAAGTGAAGGTAGATGGAGAGAGGCAGAGACAGAGCGTGTGCCGATGACCAGTATTTCCCCGACACTCCGGGCTCAGTGCCGGGGGAGGGGTGGCGCGCAGAGAACGCCACCTTGCCTTCTTGGGCTCTTGCCCTCCTGGTCTCCCCCTTGAGCATCGAGCGGCGTCTGTCATTCACTGAGGGGTTTTGCGTGTGAGGCGCTGGGCCGTGCACTCGCCAGACCCTTTCTGCCCTTGCTGTGGTGGGGATTCCCAGCTCCTGGCTTGAATTGTGACTCTGACACGTCCCAGTTGAGTGACCTTGGGCAAGTCAGTTCACCTCTCTGAGCCTCAGTTCCTGGATCTGAGAAGTGTGGGGCTAAGGAGCTGCGTGGGGACGTTACGTGTGGAAGAACTCTCTGTAAAGGAAAAAACGTGTTTTAATCGTTAGTGCCGTGCGGGGCACAAAGTTCCGAATCACGAAGCTGTGTTGCTTGAAGAACTCGTGAAGACGTTAGTGAGTAAGGAAGGCAGGCCTGTCGCACGCGTCCAGGGGCAAAGACGGAAGGAGCCGAGCGCACTGCAAGCAAAGCTTCCAGAATCACCACAGCGGGCAGGGAGTCAAACTCCAGTCCTCCAGGGGTCAAAGGCCATGTCCTTCGGCTCCACTCTGCAGGCCCCCACCCTCCCCGTAGCTTACAGGAGTCTCAAAAGCCCATAGTTCCACAGGCCAGGGAGGAGTTCAGAACCACCAAGAGATGCGGAGGCTGAGAGGGAGGCCCGATGCCTCCGGGAATCACGCTGGGGGCTGAGTTTGAGGATTCTGAGTTTCAGGTGCTACGTCTAGAAGTCATCACTCACTTATCCAGCCAAGAATTGTTTCTGGAGCAGCTGTTGTGTACCGGGGGCTGATCTGGGTGCGCGGGTGAGTGAAATCAGACACGGCTGCAGCCCTCGGGGAGGTTTCGGGCTCTTGAGGAGGAGGAAGGAGCTGTGCTGAGGACCAACACGGGATATAACCGGGGCCTAGAAAAGGCCACTGGGGGAGCTTCCCCGCGGAAGTGATGAAGGACTCGAAAGGAGGACAGTGGGGCAGGGGAGCCTGAGCAAAGGCCCTGGGTCAGGTACGGGGCACCGTGACGCTGGAGCTGAAGGCGGCAGTGAGGGAGCTGTGATACCAGGTGGGGGAGGAGGGTCAGGGCCACGTCAGTCCGGAGCCCGCGGCGGTGAATTCTCGGGGTCCATACGGTGGATGGAGGTGGGCTCCCTCCGTGTCACACACACGGTCCCCGTCTCCCCGGAATTTCAACACCTGCTGTAATGGGAACTAGAGGCAGGCCGGTTGAGTGAGTTCAAGAGGGAGCCTTGGTCTTTTTGGCGGCCATGTGGGGAGAGACCAGCAGGAGAGGCACGGGAAAAGAGAGCAGGCGGCTCCCGGAGTGAAGCCTTGTTCCTTCCTCACTCGGAGGCCTGGGTGCCGAGACGCACCTGTCTGCCTGCTTGGCGCCAGCCTCTGCCACGCCACCTGTGACTGAAGATGGGCCAAGTCATGATCCCTTGGGGGCGGGGGGGGAGAACGAAGGTGTCCCAAAGCAGCGTGCTGCCAAGTGTCTGAAGGCAGGCCATCAGCTAGAGCCAGAGGGAGTTGGGGAAGGCTCACGTGGTGCCCGAGGACCCCTGATCTGGGGTCGCGGGGGCCCAGATCGGAGCTGGGATTCTCCCGGACTGAGTTGGGTTTGCTCACACTCATGACTTCTGAGGAATGTCAGCGTGGGTAGGTGACTCATTTGTCCTGGGTATTAATGATCTATTGCCAGGTAACAAGTCGCCCCAAAACTCAGTGACTTCAAACATAAAGCCGTGGTTTCAAACAGCCTGCGAACCAGGAACCTAGGAGGGGCTTAGCTGGACGGTCTGGCCGAGGGTCCCTAAGGAGGCCGCGGTCTCGAGCTGCTGCTGGGTTGTCGAGTTGTCTCAAGGCTGGGCAGGGGCTGGAGAGTTTACCTCTGAGGTGATTCCCTTGCCTGTCTGGGGACTTAGTGGCAGCTGTTGGCAGGAGGCCTCTACTCCTTTTCACAGGGACCTCTCCGTGGGGCTGCCTGAGCATCCTCACAACATGGCGGCCCGCTTCCTGAGCGTGAGCGATGCGAGAGAGAGAGCAGCGTGCAAGCGAGGACTTCCAGGACCAGCCTCAGAGGTCACACTCCCGACATTTTGAGTCACACTGTTGGTTTCACAGGACGGCTCCCTTCCGTACAGAGGAGACTGCATAAGGTAATGAATTCCCGAGGTAAGGATCACTGGGGACCATCTTGCTGGCTGGCGACTCCACCTGGCCCCAGCAACTGTGTCTGCCAGTGGCCTTACTGTGAGGGCACAAGTAGATCCTGTGTGGGAAAGAGCTCGGAGAAGTGGGGGTGTGGAACGTGCTGGGGTGGCTAGAAGCTCGGGCCCGGGCATGCCAGAATGAGACGTCGGAAGGAAGATGTGCCCTAAGTGTCACACACACTCTGGGGTTCCAAGACTTAATATGAAAAAGAGAATGTAAATGACCTCATTAAATGTCGAAATGATATTTTGGATAGTGTGCTAAAGACATTTTTTATCAAAATTAATTCCCCCTGTTTCTTTTCATTTGTTAATTTGGCTACTAGAAAATCTAAAGTTACACATAGGTGGTTGGCATTTTATTTCACGGGATAGCACTGGCCTAGGCCATGAGCCGGGGACTGCTGTCCTCACGCATTTCGCCCCATAACTTCCACAGGGCTCGGTGCCCGGTGGGTGTCAATACAGGCCTGAGTGAGGGCTCTGAACACAGCAGGTATCCCAGGAATGATGACTAGGCAGCTTAGGGGAGAGGGAGTAATACCAGGATCTTCGGAGTCCAACAAACTGGGATTCAAATGCTGACTCGATTCCCACGTTCCCGAAGCTCCCTGCCCGGAGATCCCACATCTGTAGCATGCGCCCGCCGGTTGGCTCCTCTCCTTCTGCTCAGGTCGGAGGCAATGCCAATGAGGGGTGACTCTGCCCTCAGGGGAGGCTTCCTTGTGCAGGGCTTTTGCATAAAGACCTGTTGGCTTTGGGCTGAAAGCACCTAAGGGGCCTGGGATGGGCCCAAGGTGTCACAGACCACAGCCGCCCGCACCACCTGCCACATGCCAGCTGTTGGCAGGAGTGGCTTTTGATTTCTGATTTTCCTGTCCTGTCGCTGTGCCCTGCTGTGGGCTTGTCTTGATTCCCAACGGAGGCTACTTACTCGGGTGAGAGTAGATCAGCCTTCCCAATGCTGTACTACTCCCTTAGTCCATCGTGGTGACAATTGGGAGCAGGCGCCTCTCGACAGGGGAGACCGGTCCCTGGGCAGCTGCATGAGGACATGTCAGAGGGACAGCCCATGTCCCCAGGGCTCCCTCCCCCGGGGCCTGCCCTCCTCGACCCCTCCCCAGCTCTGAGCTCCATCCCCTATCTCTGTTCCCAGAGGGACTGGAGACAAACAAAAGGGAGACATGTTTTCTGTTATCAAGACACAAAATCCTTACACTTAATTAAAATGTGCCATGGCAACCGGCTGGGAGCGGGTAGCGGGCTCGGTGTGGCCATCTCTGTGAGGGGGGTGCCCACGTGCCATTCCTTTGTTCCTGGCTCCAGGAGAAGCGACCATCCTTTTGTGAGTGTGGCCTTTGTCTGCAGCGCCAGGGGCAGAGACTTGGGGCCTCCGAGGAGCTGACGTCTGTGGCCTTTCCTGGGCCAGCCAACCTCCCCAGGCTAGGAGGCCGGCAATCCCAGAGGGCGCCGCGCTGGGGTCATGGGTGTGACCAGATGCGGTCCCCCAAACTCCAGAGCTGCGGGGTGGGACACACACAGCCAGACTGCTACTAGAGAGTGGATAAGGACTTTGGTGGGGTTGGGAGGAGAGTGGCTGAGTTGGGGGGATCTGAGAGGATTTCTCGGAGGAAGGGCTGCCTGAGGGCTAGTCAGGAGAAGGTGGGTAGGAAAAGTCTGGCGGAAGGAGTGGCACGAGCCCAGGCATGGAGGTGAGAAAGAGCAAGGCCTGCGGAAGCTTCTACAGGTCCGTGAAGTGCCAGGAGTCAGCAGTGGCATTCAGGACGTGCCAGGCGGAGGGGCACCGATGCCATGAGGTGTGGGTGATAGGGAGCCACACAACGTTGCTAAGTAGATCACAGTCAGGTCAGAGGCTGCTGAGCCGGGTTGTGCTGGAGGATCTCGGACGGCCCCTGCGTCTCCCTGCGAGGTTTAGACTTGTGCTGTGGCCACCAGGGGACCCTGCTGGGCAGAGTGGGATGACCTCCGAGAACCCCCATGCCCACCACAGAAGGACACGTAGAGGGCCTGGACTCCTTTTCCACCTGAGGTAGAGAGAAAGTCACTTGTAGGAAGCACATAACAGGTGCTTGCTGCCTATAGGTCCTCAACTGGTGACTCCAGTTGTTTCCAGTTAAAAATGACACACATGTGGCTCGAGCCCAGTGGTGTTCCCTGACGTCAGAGTCTGTCACTTCAGATGTCTCCAGGATTCTGAGGGCTTTTGGGGCTGGCTGTGGAGAGAGAAAGGACCACTGTACGGAAGTGACTCCCTTCTTTAGCAGTGGCAGAGAACCCTCTAGAACACAGGGACAAGGAAAAGCTTTCCTTGGCTGAAGGGAGCCTAGCACCTGCCCCCTTCAGGACATCCACTTCACCCACTGCCCGTGCACAGTGGCCATTGGATATTATGGAACGAACGAGGAAGGGTGGTGTTGACCCAACGACCCGAGCAGATGTCAGGAGATGCCGGGCCAGTGGTGACAGCATTGGCTGTGGCCAAGAGTCACTGGTCTTGGATTTGAGATCCAGGAGCGAGAGGTTACAGCAGCCTTAATGCCTTTAAGTCAAGTCCTATGATTAAGGCTTCTTATGCATTCCAGATGCTTCTATTGCAGAGAGAACAGAGGTGCTTGGGTCATGGGTCTCATGGCTTTGAACCTGGTGGGAAAAGGCACGGCCAGGCATGGCATGCACTCGCCAGAGTGGAGAGCCCAGAAACCTCCTGTGGGGGACTTCTTGGTCCAGAGACAGAATGCATGTCAGTACAAAGGCTGTTGCATGGGTGGAGTAAATTTCTAGGGTCTTAAAACCCATAAGCACAGAGGCTCTGGTTTAAGATCTTATGGACAGTGGTTTGTTTGTTTGTTTTTTTTTTTTTTTTTTAGGTCTTTATTCAGCACGAGCCCCTTCCCCTCCAGTTTTCCTCTTTGTCTTCTCTGGGCCAGCTTGGAAAAGAGGAACTGGTTTTCCTTAGATAAATATGGGCTACTGCATCCGATTCAAATAGGGGCAGTCTAGGGACCCTTGTGATTCCTCAGTTCTCTTGGAAGGTTTAGGACTTGGAATGAATTAAAACACCAAAGGCAAGAAGCCTAGAAGGGAGAAATGATGGCTCCTGCTGGCTCCTCCTGGCCCCTGCGGCTCCCGTGGCAATCCACCCCACAGGGGGCCCGAGTCTCTAAGAGGGAAATGGTCCAATTCAGGACCGGTTAGAAATTGGGCTCATATACTAGCCATTAGGGAACTTTACTCGATGAGAAAATGAGAACTTTTTGTAGTTGCTAAAGAGAGCACCATTTTTAATTTGACCTTTTCTTGGCCGTGGGAGATGGGGTACTTTATCTGAAACTCAAGTGCCCAGAGTAGGGAGAAAAAGAAAGCCACTGGTGTGGGGAGGGGAAGCTAAATTGAGTCCTGTTCCCCTGAGGCCACATGTCTACTTCCGTCCCTGGAGCAAGTGCTAGAGAAAAGACAGTGTCAGGGGGTCCTGGGTGGCTCAGTCGGTGAATCGTCTGCCTTTGGCTCAGGTCATGATCCCAGGGTCTTGGGATCGAGCTCCGAGTTGGGCTCCTGGCTCAGTGGGGACCCTGCTTCTCCCTCTCTCTCTGCTGCTCCCCCTGCTTGTATGCATGTTCTCTCTCTCTCTCTGTCAAATAAATAAAAACTTCTTAAAAAGGAAATAAAAGAAAAGACAGGGTCAGCAGCACCTGGGTAGAGGCTCTGATGGAAAATGGACTAAAGATGCTGTGTACACTGGACCATGGAGCTAAGTGACTTAGTACTTGTACAAGTGACCTTTATAATAATCAAGGTTTAGAAGATGCAGGTTTGCAGTAAACAAAGCCCAAGGCTGGGAGTGGGGAGAGGTCCCAGAGTGATGGGGTGGAGTTGCTTCAAAGAAACATTAGTGGAAAGAAAGAGAGACTTTTATGCATGGTACTTCTAATCCCGAGATTTTGTGACAGGAGTGGGAAATCAGCTTAAATAGAATGCCTACAGAAAACGGCCTGGAGGATCATTTATCGTAAGGATACATTTTTCTTTCTTTCTTTTTTTCTTAAGATTTTATTTATTTATTTGACAGAGAGAGCACACACAGGGGGAGAAGCAGGCTCCCAGTGGAGCAGGGAGCCCAAAGCAAGGCTCTATCCCAGGACCCTGGGATCATGACCCAAGCCCAAGGCAGATGTTTAACTGACTGAGCCACCCAGGCGCCCCAGGGATGAATTTCTTATCTCTAAAATGATAACTCTTTTTTTAAAAAAAGATTTTATTTATTTGACAGACAGAGATCAAAGTAGGCAGAGGCAGGCAGAGAGAGAGAGAGGAGGAAGCAGGCTTCCCGCTGAGCAGAGAGCCCGATGCGGGGCTTAATTCCAGGACCCTGGGATCACCACCCAAGCCGAAGGCAGAGTCTTTAACCCACTGAGCCACCCAGGCGCCCCGAAACTGGTAACTCTTGTAAGTCCTGTGGAGAGGATCACTGTCAGACTGACAGTGAGGGGTGAGGGTGGCCCGTTGCCTGGAACCCAGGCCCTCTCCTTTACAGTAAAACGAAAACTCAGCAGTCTTGGCCTATGGCATAGGTATGTAGGGGTTGCTCCTTTTTTTTGGCTTTAATTTGAATTTCTTGATTACAGAAGTGGTTAATTACCTTTTCAAATGTTTATTAGCATTTGGATTTCCTCTTTGGAAAATGTCTATTCAAGTCCTTTGTCCTTTAAAAGCCACTGGATTGTTTGTGTTTATCAAACTGATTTCTGAGGCTTCTTTACATATTCTGAATATGAGCCCTTTGTTGGTTCTAAGTGTTTCCGATTTTTTTCTGCTCAGTGGCTTCCCTTTTTGCTTAATAGTATGTTCTGATAAACAAAAGTTTTTAATGTAGTCAGTGTTATTAGAATTTTCCTTTATGGTTAATATTTTGTCCCATTTTATAATTTTTCCCACAAAGACACAATTTTGCATTTAGGTCTATAATCTGCCTAGAGTTGATTTTTCAGTACAGGGTGAGGTAGAAGTTCAATTAAAATTTTTTTCATATGGATACCAGATTGTCTCACCTCCAGGAAGGCCCTGCATTGACAGTTTCATGATGAGTTTTATTTTCTGCTTTTACTATCTGGCAGGACAACTCCTAACTTGTTCTTAAGAGTTTCTTGGCTGATGTTGGCCCTTTGCTTTCTTATATAAATTTAAGAATCATCTTTTAATTTATAAAAAAAATACCTGTTGAGATTTTGCTTTTGGACTGCCTTGAATCTATTGATTATTTTAGGGGAGGACTGACATTTTTGCAACATTGGGTCTTCCAATATATGAGCGTGATTTATCTCTCCATTTGCTTAAGTCTTCTTTAGTTTCTTTCATAGTTACATACCTTTCTCTAGGACTTCGATGTCTTCTGCTGGAGATGTCTTTAAGTGCTTGCTATTTTTGGTGCTATTGAAAATTGTATCATTAAAACTTTTTTATTATCTGTATTCTATGCAGAAATACGATTATTTTTTATATATTGATTTTTCAAAATCAAGGAATCCTGTCAAATTCCCATATATATTTTTTATTTTTATTATTAACGTATAATGTATTCAAATTCCCTTATAAATTATAATAATTTATATAAGGATTCTTTTTTAAAAAAGATTTACTTATTTATTTATTTTAGAGAGAGAGCATGAGCAGGGAGAGGGGCAGAGGGAGAGAAAGACAGAATCCACAAGCAGACTCCCCGCTGATCACAGAGCCTGACACAAGGCTTGATCCTAGGACCCTGAGATCATGACCGAAGCAGAAACCAGAGCAGACCGCTTAACTGACTGAGCCGCCCACCGCCCCTAAGGATTCTTTTAGATTTTTAAAATTTAAACAGTAATACCATCAGTAACAAATAATGACAGTTACAGGTCTTCCTTTTCATTCCTTATCCTGTTTATTTGCTTCTTTGCCTTACTGCACTGGCTAGACCTTCTATTAAAATGTTGAATAGAAGGGTGCTAGGAGATATTATTGTCTTATTTATGATCTTAAAAAGAAAACTTTCATCATTTCACCATTAAGTATAATGTCTGGAGAGAGTACGCATCCTTTAGTTTTAGGAAGCTTCCCTTCATTTATCATTTCCTACAACTTTTTTTTTTTTTTCTCATCAAGAAAGGACAATAATTTTTTTTAAAGATTTTATTTTTTTTAAATAATCTCTACACACAACATGGGGCCGAAACTCACAACCCTGACTGAGATCAAGAGTCATGTGCTCCACTGACCGGACCAGCCAGGCACCCCAGGGACAATAAATTTTATCAAGTGCTTCTTCTGTGACTATGAAAAAAAACAATTGTGTGTGTGTGTGTGTGTGTGTGTGTGTGTGTGAATGTGGTCAAATACATTCACAGGTTTTCTAATGTTAAACCAACCTTGAATTCCTGGTAAAAATTCAACTAGTTATATAACATCATATTCTTTTCATATGTTGCTGGATTTAGCATGTTAATATTCTGTTTAGGACTTTTACATCGATGTGAATGAGAGAGATTTGGGTGTATTTTTCCTTCATTATACTGTCTATCAGGTTTTCATGTCAATATTATGCTAAGGACATGGGGGGTAGAGCAACGCTGTAACGATGTTTTGGTTGTAGCAGTCTGGCCAGGTCACTGCTATTTCTGCTAGATACCACCATTGCGACCACTGCATCAGGATTCTAATTTTCTCTTCTATTTCCCTATGTGTTTTAGGTTCAAAACCCTGGGTGGAAGTGTCTGACTGGCCAAGCAGGCTGCCATGGTGCTGGGGAGAGGGAGGGTCTGGTTCTCTTATCTTTTGTGGTAGGAGGAGTATGCTGCTTCGCAAGACTGGGACGAGGCTGTAGGCTAGACAGTTCTCTTCTCCCTCCACCAAAAGACAAGCATTCTTGAAAATAACCCTGTACAGTAATTCTCATACTCACTAAAAATTGAGAACACCAAGTGACCAAAGGAAGGACTGAAAGGGAATGTATACACAGATGTTTGGGTAGTCACAGTGTTACGCATTTAAGATAACCTGACATCTCAGATGGTAAATGGGAATTGGGTGTTCGAAAGGACTCTTGCTTGGGTGCAGGACCCAAGGACTTGGGTGCAGGACTCAATACTTGACCCTCTTTTAAGTCAACATCACCATCTCGAATCATTGCCTCTAACACATGTTGAAGCATTGCTGCGTTTTGAGGACTCAAGGAGGAGCTAAATGTGAAAGCACCATGCACAGTGACCAATACACAGTACATGTTCAAGAAATGCTTGTTTTGATTCTAAAACTTGCTTCATTCCACAGGCAACAGTCCTCCAAAATGTTATAGAGAAGACCATGGCTGCTTGCTTTTTCCCATTCCAAGCTGGCTGATCGGTAGAGCCATAACAGAAAATGTCACCCCTCTTGTGCCCTCAGGATGTCTCAGGATGTTCAGGATAACTGAATCCTCCTAGAGGGTCAGGTTCTAGAATAAGCTCCTAAGTTAAATTTGTATATAATGGGATTCTACCGTATTCACTTTATACCACTCATTATTTTATGGATTTCAATCATGCGTGTCTTTAACTTATCCCCCCCTTTTTAAAAAATATTTTATTTATTTATTTGACACACAGAGATCACAAGTAGGCAGAGAGGCAGGCAGAGAGAGAGAGAGGAGGAAGCAGGCTCCCTGCTGAGCAGAGAGCCGAATGTGGGGCTCGATCCCAGGACCCTGAGATCATGACCTGAGCAGAAGGCAGAGGCTTTAACCCACTGAGCCACCCAGGCGCCCCTAACTTATCCCTTTCTAAACAAAGAAAACAAAAATGCTGAGAGGGCCTTGTGTTTCCACTGCTCTTCCTAGGTTGATAGCTTGGTGCCTTCAGATGCTTTGAGGATCTCCTCTGTCCCCAGTAGGGCTTGCTTGTGTGATCCAACGAGGTCCCTGTTTGTGATGGAGTAGGAGGGCATACTCAAGGTTGTGATCAGGCTTTCCCTCTTAGATATTTGATGATTTTTATGGCCTCGACAGAACAGCGTTTTCAGAATACAGCGCGTCCTTGTGTCTCCAGCTGTTATGTCACTGATTGCTTGAAGTCCTCAGTCCTTTAAGAGAATTGCATCATTATTATTTTTTCTCCAGATTTCTCTTCCACTTGCCCACTGTTAGGGTCCTCTGCCTGTCGGAACCTTTCACCAAGCCCTAGAGATTGCTTTGTAGTTTGTTTCCATTGAAGAACTGGAAATAACAGCGCCCCCTGGGTGCATGGAGGTGTCACTGTTGCATTGTTTTAGTCCCTACTCCATGACAGTTGCCCCATCAGGAATGTTCAGGGGCCCCCCACATTGTGCCCTGTTTTAGAGAAATGACAGTATGTCTCTGCTCTTAGATTCATCGATGGTGTTGATAGGAGTCATCTTAAAACAAAGCATAACACCTAACTTAAAGAGTTTTTGTTTCTTTGTAAAGACTACATTTTCTGATTCTATTTAATTCCTTTGGCTTCTATGCTGTTTGTTTCCGTGGTCACAAAGATAGCACAGTGCCCAGCAGGCAGGAGGCAAGAAATACAGGGGCTACTGAATGAACTCTGTCTTTTAAAATTCTTTTATTTCTCTTGTTTCTAGCAGTAGCACGTTCTTTGTAGAAAGTTCCAATGATAGACAAGTGTCTGAAATTAAGTGTGTCTCCTTGTCCCCTGCTCGAGTCCCACTCCTCAAGGGTTATTATTGTGAACAGTTTGGTGGGTATTATTATAGGCTTAAAAATTGTGAATATAGGCTTCATGTACTCATGCCACATCCACTGCGATTGTTTCCCCCTGAAAATGGGATCATTTTGTCAGTAATGTTTCTCAGGTTACTTTTTTCGAGCCGCTTCCCCTGCCCTGCCTGCCCAGTATATCCTGCATATCGTTCCATTTCAGTAAATATTCACTGGCCTAGTTCTCTAACGGCTGTATAATAATCTGTGTAGTCGGGCCCTTTGTTTTGCCATAACGAATGACGCTGCAGCCAGCTCCTTGGACAGCTGTCCTTGCACAGCTGTGTGAGTGTCTCTGTTTCATTGATCCCTAGGATAAGATAGGACCTTTTAATTAAAGCCCCCAGCACAGACCCCCAAGCCTTGGAGGGCTGTTCCATAAATATGGGTTGATGACAATACTGGGTTGTCATATTAATTAGAACAGGAAGAGGCCCATTAGGGCAACAAATGCACATTCACAGGGCAACCTGGTTCCATGGCGGGAGGCTAAAACACTTAATATTCTCATCTTTGAAAAGACAAACCACATTAAATGTAATAAGTAGTAAGCTGCCTGTGTACCGGTGTGTAAAATATTCCCCAGGGAGTGGCAGCTTTCAGAATGCACAAAGATGCCGCATTAAAGATAAAACAGGGGGAATATTTACCCAGCATAGTTACCTAGAAAATATACAATTTGATCTAGATAGAGGCTTTTACTGTATAAATTATTGTGGCCTCTACTTCAATCCCAAACAGCCTTCGAGTTGGGCAATCGCCTTATAAAAAAAGGAGAAGAGAACAGCTTCCAATTGTCTGGAATGAGCTTCAAAAACAGGCAACTCGGTTCTGATAGAACAATTTAAACCGGCCTCTCCTTATCTGGTGTGGACATCATTTCTTGGAGGGGCAAACAGCTCAGATTAAATAGTTTTGCAGCAGACAGTCTGTCTGTCTTTTTCGGGTTTTTGGTTTTTTTCCCTTCCCTTCGCCAGGCAGGGTGCTGCAGCCTCTGCTAATTTAGGGAGATTGGTCTGGGCAATGCTGAAGTGAGATGAATAGGAACAACTTTGCCAGAGGAAAAAACACGAGCGATATTAAGAAAAATAATGAAAAAGGATAGCAGGACGCTGATTTGACATGGGAGACTACATTCCCGTCTGGTTGATTGCCTCGTAAACCCTCTTGAAACCCTGGGTTTTATTTGCAAATAGTCTCCACTGTGGACCACAGAGTTCAACAGGGAAAGTAATGAGCAAAATCTAGGAGCTGGCTTGAGCAAAACGGGGCTATCTAGGCGTTGTGAAGGGAGGTGAGCCGGAGCATCCCTGACACCATTTGGATAAAATTGGAAGCTAAGGCGGGGGCTGCTTATCTTCCTGCCTCAGGGCCTTCGCAGGCCTCTTCCTTCTGCCATTTTCACCCAGCGGAGTGCTGGCGCTCTGAGAGGAGGGCTCTCTTCGCGGTGCTAGGGGGTGGTGTACAAAGGTTGGGGGTGTGCATGGGTGTGGATACCTTGAGGAAATCCAACGAAGCCTTCTACTTCTTTGTCGTCTTTTTTTTTTTTTTTTTCTTTTTGGCTCAGCTGTAGGATACCACAGCTCCAAGCCTGTCCTAAAGTTGTCTTTCCTCCCAGCTTACACATGTACATGTGTGTGAGTTTGACAAAATGTTTATTTGGAAATAATTTCAAATTTCTAGAAAAGAGCTCCTGTAACCTAGATTCGCCAGTCGGTACCATTTTGGCACATTTGCTTTATTTCTATAATTTCTCAGTGTCTGTTCCCTGGAACCAGGACATTCCCTCATACAACCATTGTAAGATCACCCAGGAAATGGAACACTGACACATGCATGACACTATCTAACCCACAGCCCATATTCAAATTACTACAGGTTCCCAATAATGCTGTCTATAGCAAGTATCCACGCCCCCCTCCACCCCTTGGATCCATGATCCAGTCAGGGATCACACATGGCGTGTATTGTCGTATCTTTTTAATCTCCTCCTATCTGGAATGGTTCTTTAGCGTTTCTTTGCCTTTCATGACCTTGACATTTTTGAAGAATATAGGCCAGTTTCATTTTGTAGAATGTCCCTCATTTTGGATTTGTCTGATGTTTCCTCGTAGACTCAGGTTACGTGTTTTTGGCCGTAAACCTCAGAGATTGTCTTCTCTGGACATCACCTCAGGAGGCATAGGATGTTGATTTGTTCCATTACTGGTGACGCTAGTTTGGATTATTTAGTTGGTATCTGTCACCGATAAGTAACTATTTTCTCCTTTGTAATTAATAAATAATCTGAGTCTTATAAATATCCTGTTTCCCCATAAAAATTTCACACAATAGTTTTAGTACCCATTGGTGATTCTCACAGACATTTTTTTTTTAAATGTTATTTATTTATTTGAGAGAGAGCGAGAGCGGGAGAGCATGAGCAGGGTGAGGGGTGGAGGGAGAAGCGGATTCCTGCTGAGCAGGGAGGCAGATGTGGAGCTCAATCTCAGGACCCCGGGATCATGACCTGAGCTGAAGGCAGAGACTTTAATCCACTGAGCCATCCAGGTGCCCCTCACAGACATGTTTTTTATGATGAGTGGGACATGACAGCTGGATTTTTAGAGATGCAGGCATTGGGCAAAATAATGTGCCTCAGAGCAGCTAAAGTAGATCCAGCCAGATCAGGAAGAAGCCAGTCAATCTGGGTGACTTGCACTTCACCCTACTTTTCTTGCCTTTTGCAGTGAAATTCTTCTCCCACTGGAGAAGTTCATCCTCCAATGTCTTCTACAGTTCATGTCTCCAATGTCTTCTACAGTTGATTCTATCATAGAACTAAGGTTGCAAATCATACCTTCATTTAGTCCTCAAAAAACATCTACTGAGAATCTGCTGTGAATGAGGTACTCTTTGAGAAGACCCAGTCCCATCTCAGAGGCTGGTGGGAAGTTGGCAGTATGGGGACAGGGCTGTGGATAGAGGGCAGGCCGTTGGAGAGGTGAGGATTACTTCACAGAGCAGGTGACTTATTCGTGAACTTTTTATGTTGAAATAATTATGAATTCATAAAATTTGTAAAGGTCATACAGGAAGATCCCACATACATTCACCCAGTTTATACCAATGATTACATCTTACATAATTGCAACACAATATTGAACCTGGGAAGTTGCCATGAGTACAATGTGTAGGTTCTATGCTGTCTTATCCCATATGTAGACTTGCATACCCACCACTGTCATCAAGACACAAAACTGTTCCATCATCACAAATATCTCCCCCTTTCTAGTCACACCCATCCTGTCCTCCCTCATGCCCCTCTCCCATTCCTAACTCCGGGCAACCACTAAACTGATTTCTCTCTCTTTAATTTTGTTTCAAATTCTCTATAATGGAATTATGCTTTATGTGACTTCAGAGATTGGCTTTGTCCACTCAGCATAATGCCCTTGAGATCCTTCCAACTGTGCACATCAATAGTTCATTCGTTTTTTTGCTGAATAGTATTCCATAGTATGAATGTATCACAGTTTATTTATCTATCGAGTGACATTTTGGTTGTTTCCAGTTTTTGGCTATTACAAATAGAGCTTCTGTGAACAATCATGTACAGGTTTTTGTGAGAACATAAGGTTTTATTTCTATGGGATAAATGCTCAGGAATACAGTGGCTGGATTGTATGGTAAGTGTCTGTTTACTTTTTTAAGATTGCTATGTCTTCATGATAGAATGACCCTTTTATCATGACGCAATCTCCCTCTCTGTCCCTGGCATTTTTTTTTTTTAGCTGAAAAGTCTAATTTTTCTGATATTAATATAGCCACTCCTGCTTTTTGTGAGTTAATGCCTGATGGTATGTATTTTTCTATCCTTTTGTTTTCATATATATGCACTAAGTTCAAAGTGAAATTCTTATAGATAGCATACAGTTGGTTCATTTTTCTTTTTATGCACTCTCTCAATCTCTGTCTTTTAATTGGTGCATTTAGATCATTTACATTTGATGTAATTATTGCTATGTTAAGTTTAAGTCTGTGACTTTGTGGTTTGTTTGAACATTTTTTAGAATTTCATTTTGGTTTATCTATGGTGCTTTTGAGTGTATGGCTTTTATTTTAAAGATTTTTATTTATTTATTTATTTGAGGGGGGAGGAGCAGAGGGAGAGGGAGAAGCAGACCCCCTGCTGAGCAGGGAGCCTGACATGGGGCTCTATCCCCTGACATGGGTTGAAGGCAAACATTTAACTAACTGAGCCACCTAGGCACCCCTCAGCCATTTTCTTAAAGTACCTTTTCTTTTCTTTTTTTTTAATCTTCAGCTACTTTTCCTCTCTTCCTGGGACTCCAATGACACCAAGTTTTGATCTTTCGTTATAATTCCACAGGTCTCTGCGATTTTGTTCATTATTTTAGTCTATTTTCTCTCTGATCAGTTTGGATCATTTCTGTTATTTTCTCTTCCAGTTCACAGATTCTTTTTTCTGTCTTTTCTATTCTGCTGTTGAGCCTACCCACTGAGTTGTTTTTTGTTTTGTTTTGTTGTTTTTTTTTTAAATTTTGGTTATTGTTTTTTTTTTTTTTGGTCAAAGATTTCCTTTTGGTTCTTGTTTATGGCTTTTATTTCTTTGATGATATTTTCTGTTTCTTTGCTGAGACTTCCTAGTTTTTCATTTATTTCAAGTATATTTATTTATATTTATATTTACTCACTGGAACATTTTGATGATGATTGCATTAAAGTCCTTGTCAGATAATTTTAACATCTGTGTCATTTTGGTGTTGGCATCAATTGTCTTTTTTTTTTTTTTTAATTTAGTTTGAGATATTCCTGGTTCTTGGTATGACAAGTGATTTTGATTAAAACTCAGGTACTGGGGTGCCTGAGTGGCTCAGTGGGTTAAAGCCTCTCTCTGCCTTTGGCTCCGGTCATGATCCCAGGGTCCTGGGATTGAGCCCTGCATTGGGCTTTCTGCTCAGCAGGGAGCCTTCTTCCCCCCTCCCCCTTCTCTCTCTGCCTGCCTCTCTGCCTCCTTGTGATCTCTGTCTGTCAAATAAATAAATAAAATCTTTAAAAACATAATATAAAATCCAGGTATTTGGGGTATTTTGTTATGGACTCTGTGTATTACTTAAAACTTGTGTTTCAGCAGGCTTCCTCTGACACCACTCCAGTGGATATAAGGGGAACTGCCTTGTTACTGCTAGATGGAGATAAACATCCAGGTTCTTCAGTTAGCCTCCCTTGACACCCACAGTGAGGGACTCCTCATTATTGCTGGGCAGGGGTGGGAGTTCAGGATCTCACTAGGGCTCTGATGATATCTCACTGGCTGGGATGGGCATTTGTGCCTTGTTTCTGCTCCCCACATGGCCTCCTCTGACTCTATGTGTGTGTGTGTGTGTGTGTGTGTGCTGGCAGGGAGGTAGCCTTGTTGCTTCCTCTGATATCACCTCTATGAGAAAGCAGTGGGGTGCTTTTTCACATCTGGGTTGGGGTGAAGTCTAGAACTCCATGTGTTCTTTATTGACACGGAGTGGGGGTTTACTACTTCTGGGTGTGGGGAGGATGAAAGCTCCAACTCCCATTCAGCTTTTTTGGATACTGTTCAGGGGGGATTGGGATGCCTTGTTACAGCTGGTGAGGGTGGATGTCTAGGCTCCCCTCTTGGCCTTGGGTTGGGGGAGGGCACATCAGAAGGCTTTGAGAGAGGTGTGGCAAGATCTGACCGCAGTTTTAGAAGACTCATTCTGACTGCCTTGTGGCAAACAGACTGGGTATGAGGCAGGCGAAGGGAGGAAGCAGGAGATTCCAGGGGAGAAGATGGTGGCTGAGACAAGGCTGGTGGAAGTGGGGATGGTGGGAGGGGGGCGACTCCACATCTGTCCTGAGTTGACTGCACTTGCCAATGGACTGGACGTGAATGTAGGAGAAAGAGAGGAGAGGAGACTGACTAAACCACCGTAGGGTATGATCTAGTTGATCTGGGAGGTGCTTTTTATTTATGCTTTTATTTTATTTATTTATTTATTTTTTAAGTAAAGGAAAGTTAAAGCGTCCTCATTTGTTCCCACTGGGAGCAAGATATTTAGACAGCTGTCTGGGAGAAACAGGCAAGATGCTTGCAAAGTCATCCAAGTAGCTGCATGATCTCAGACAAGTGTTTTGACCCCATTTAGTTACTTAATATCTCTAAGTCTTGGTTTGATCATCTGGAAAATGGAACTAAAAATATAATCTGCCTCAGAGATAACCCTTTTTGGGAGGATTCAAAGAGATGAAGGACACATAGAGCACAGTGTCTGCCATCCATGAAGAGATGAGTAGTGCTAATACTTTCTCTGGAAATGGGATGGGGCTGCCTCTTGTGTTCCCTGGTCTTAGCTGGTTCCGCCCACAGTCCTACTCCCCAGTCCTGGGGCTGACATGGGGGGTATCCCTTATAGTCCACATCTGTGCCCCTGATCAGGGAGTCCACTAAAGGGCTTTCACTTGATCTGGCAGGTGCTGTAGACACCCTGAAGCTCTTGAGAAGGGTCCGGTGGGATCTAGATTGATGTAGACCAGGCTTTCCCAACCTTGGCACTATTGACAGTCTGAACCAGATAATTCTTTGTTGTAAGGGCTGTCCTGGGCACTGAAGAATGTTTAACATCATCCCTGGTCTTTATCCGTTAGATGCCAGCAGTACCACTCCCCTGATGTGACAACTAAAGTGTCCCTGACATTGTCAAATGCCCCCTCAGGGATCAAAATCACCCTGATGGAGAACCACAAGTGTAGACCAATTACTGAGGCACAGGGGCCAGGAAGGCAGAGGAGAGTGTCTTTTGTGCCTTCAGATGGAGCCCAGGGCAGGAGTTGTTTGTACATTAGCGAGAACATCAGGAATTTCCTCTTGGCTTTTCCATCTTCTTACAGAAAAGGTCTCAAGGCCTTGAGCTCAGACTGTGCTCTGGGGTTAGGAGTAGGAAGGGGACATGGCTCTTGTCTCCTGCTTCTCCTTCCTTCCTGAAGGTCCATAACCTCCAATCCCATTTTCCTCCTCCCACTACTCTCCCAGTATAGGCTAGCCATGGAGCAAGTGCTGTAGGATGAAGCTGAAGAAAATGTCTGAGAAGTTCCCAGGCCATCATCATAGAAGACAGGGGTAACCCTGGAGTCCCTCAGCTGAAGCACCTACCTGTAAATAGAGAACAGCCCAAGAAGAAAATCTAGAGTTGGGGCAACCTACAGGCAAATGCTCTCTCTGCCATTTCCTAGTCATATGGCCTTGAGGGCAAGTGACTTCTCTGGGCCTCAGTTTCCACATCTGTACACTGGGATAACCACCTACATACCTAGTAAGGCTGTTGTAAGGCTGAAATGCCCTCATAGATGTAAAACATTTGCAGTGCGTCTGCCGTATCAGTGTTAGCCATCACTATCATCGTCATCGTCATCATCATCGACAAAACAATTATATGCGAAAGCGCCTTGGGAATCGTGAGGTTCTATACACACAGTGGTTGTAGGAAGCAGGTGTTCTATTGAGAGACTCAAGGTTGCCTTAACACTACGCAGGTCATTTAATAGCCAATCAATTATATGTTTCCAGCCTTAGAGACAGCCAGATGAAAACTCTCTTCCACGAAGACCAAGGCATAGGACAGGCAGGGAGAAAGATACTGATTTCATCTGCTTTGTTATTCACATCCTTCCCTGAAGGAATTGGGATGAACAGGGAAAAAAAAAGTTCATGAGTAAATCAACTTTCAGTCATTTCTTCAGAGCGGTCAGGCATTCAGAATGGGAAGGCACCCTTGGACACAGGAAACCTTTGTCATGCAGATATCTGAACTTGACATCTGCCCTGTAGGGGTCTGGCCTCCAGACCCCATCTCTCCCTGTCCATCTGTCACACATCAGGGCATGCTTCGCCATGTCCAAGTAAGACACGGCATCAGTTTAACCAAATTGCCCAGGTCCTGTGGCCACAGTTGGCTGCTTGAGAACAAATCAGGAGACCAGACTGCCAGCTGAAAGTAATGAAAGCTTCCATTAACCTGCCAATGATTGGACTGACATGAAGAATGGGTCCCAACCTTCCACTGGTTAACATGAGTTCATAAGGTGACAGGTTGGATAAGTTCAATTTGCTTGAAGTTACAGTTGGTGGGAACTTTTTGATGACATCTATCATGACAATCTTCTGCTCTGTCTGCTTTTGTGTTTCTGGAGAAGGTTTGAAGTATAGGGCCAAGTCTCTGCTTTCTTAGAGCTACTGAAATCTTTGTTATGACCAAGTATTGGCTATTTCCGGATTGAGGTGGTCCTATTCTGGTACTGATTGGAGAACATCTCAGAATGATCTAGGTGGGGTAGTCGCCTTAGTCCCATGGCTTGTGGATTGGTCCCTTTCTCAGGGCTGGCACTCTGATGCCAGATCTACCCCCCACACCCAATTTAACAGTATTTGGTACAAATGGGTGCAATTCAGGAGAATAGTGGCTTCTTTTGTAGGGAATGGGTGGATGGGAGAACAGGTTAGTCTTAAGATTTTTTTTTTTTTTTTTTTTGGTTGCTAGTAAGAGCAGCTTACTACACACTAGAGTAAATAAAAATAGGGCCATGTTGTACTGTAGGGCCTTGTAAGGGAGGAAAAGCAAGAATTGGAAAGTGTGATATACTAAGGCCACCATCTTTTCACCTTTTCTCTCACTCTCTTTTCACAGCTCAAGTTGGCTGTCCCATAACTCTGAGAGTTGACCTGTCTCCATTCTTGTTGGTCTCAGGGACCAAGCCTAATATATCCCAGTTTCAGTTCTAGATTTCATGCCAAGGCCATTCATGTATGGGTAGGGGTGGAGTTAAGTACTACCAACAAGGCTGCTGGGGTCCTTCCTCTTGGATTGAGAGCAGTAGCACTTACAGAAAGGGATTTTTAGTAAGTCTGGGAAATCCTTGTTTCAGTTTCTAGTACTTCAGGTAGGAAACTACCCCAAAACTTAGTAGCTTGAAAAGACAACTACTTAATTGCTTTCCTGATTCTGTGGATTGAGAAATTGGATGGGGTATGGGAGAGTCAGCCTATTTGTGTTCCAATCAATTTCCACTGGGGCTGGAATGGCCATAACGGTTTCTTTACTCATATCTGGTGGCTCAGCTAGAAAGGCTCCAGGCTCTGGGGCTGTGCTAGGACAGCACAACTGGAGTTGTGCTGGGACTCTCTGGCATCTGGGTCCCTCCTCCAGAGAGCCTCAGGACCTGTCTCTCCCCAGTGCCTTTCCATGTAGCCTCTCCACTTCATGTCTCCAGTAAGATGGCCTTGCCAGACTTCTCACGTGGCAATGCAGGGCTTCCAAGAGGCAAAAAGCACAAACTTCTAAGCCTTCTGTAGGCTTAGGCTCTGAACTGGCATGATGTCACTTCTGCATTTTATAGGTTCGAGTGGTTACAGGCTCAGCCCAGATTTAAGGGGAGGGGTCTACCCAAAGGCTTGGGTACTAGGAGGTGTGGTTCATTGGGGATTATCAGGATAACCCAAGAGCATCTACTACAGAAGATGACCAGGTCAACTTTATTTAATTAACTAGCTGTTCCAAAAAGGCATATATATCCTAAATATAGCAAAGCTAGCTAACCTCATTGACCCCAGAGATCAGCACCAATCTGCAGTTGTCCTTAGCCCAGACGCAAATCCCTAGTTTGAAATGCAACCATGAAATGAAGTTGAGTTATTAATTGTTGACTCCTTTTGGATCTTGCCTTGGCATCTTATTGGTAGACCATTGCATTACTTCCTAAAGGGCATCCCAACTTGCGAAGTATCTTTGTTGTAATATATCCTATGGTGTTCTGGCTTAAAACTGGTCTTCCTGCCACTGTAGTTTTCCTCACTGGTCCTTATTCTGGATCTGCCTCTGTTCTTCCTGGTCCCCTTTCCTGGAATGTCCTTCCTCTTTCACCCGTATTTGCATCAGTCCTTCCCACAGACCGTGTATCCTTCCTTTCCCTGCTACCCCAGGCACAAGGATCTCACCGGTAGCTTCACCTTGTGGGGAATCCCTGAATTGTACCATAATTATATTCAATTCAGGAGTCAGAAGGAACTAAGGAGGGACAATTGAGTCTAACCTTCCACTGAGAGTGGGAATCCCTTCAGTGGCAGAAGGTAATGGGCAGCCTGGTTGAACACGTGAGCTCTGCAGTTGGATTAGCAGGCCCAAATCTTGGTTCTGTCAGTCACCGATCCATCATCCTTGTTGTTCTCTTCTGAAACTGGGGAGATCAGTACATCCTTAAAAGATTAAACGAATATATGCCTGTCAAGCATGTGGCAAGGAGCTCGGTAAAAATCACCACTTAAGCTCAGGCCACTGTCTTCATTCCATCGTCATCCATCTCTAACCTCGACTTGAGGGATTTGAGGACATCTCTATTTTGCAGAGCTCATTCCTTAGTTTGGTAACCTAAAAGAACCTTAGAAGGTTCTTCATTTATGGAGCTGCAATTTATCTATTTCTACCTTGAAACCATTGGCCCTTTCTCCGTCTCTGGAACAACACGGAAACCCAGGTAATCTCTTTTCTGGAAGTCTCTCAGATATTGAAGGGGTCTATTATGGTCCCATGAAATCTCTTCTCTAGTACAACTCCCTGTTTCCTTTCAGCATCTGCGATACATGTTTTAAGATCTTTGGTGTTCGGTCTGGACAAAACACTGGCCAGAACAGACTGTCCTTCCTACCCTGCCACTTGTTCCTTTGGGATCTAAAGCTTACAGATCCGTCTTCAGCTGCCAACAGAACATGTCAGCACACCAGGTCCTCCTCAAGGACCAGCATTTGCATCCCAAAAAGGAAGTATCGATTTTAGAATATAATATAGAGGACACATTGTCCATCTATCCTCTGGGAATTCTAAATTCTACTTTTTGTATCATGTTACTTCATCAGCCAGTGACATGCCCAAATCACATTAGCATATGCTCTTGTAGGTGGCCTTTCTGAATTATGTTGAAAATGCATTTCTCACTTTTTTCCTCCGAAAAGCAATGCCATCAAATCTTGTTTGCACTTTATGTGAAACCATTTGTCCCAGTTCTCTTCTCTTTGCCCCTCCAGATCTTCTCTTCACCTTTCTCTGCCCTGCCTTTTCCCCAAGAGGCTGCCTGTGTGGATTGCCCCAGAGGGGTTCCTGGCTTCTGGTTGGGCTCAGCGAGAGCCCTGGTTAGAAACTGGAAGGCAGGGGGAGAGTGAGCTCCATTTCTGCAGAGTTGCCTTGGGCTGGCTTCATTCCTTCATAGTCTCCTCCAGCCTGGGGTGGTAAAGCCCCACTGCTACCCACCCCTGGGTATTCACTACTCCTCATGGCTCCCATGTGCCCTACTTGTGCCTTTGCAAGTCACCCTTTATAAAGCTCCCTGCAAATTGTCCTGAACTGAGTGTGCCTCAGGACTGCTGGATACCCTCCCTGAAGACATTGTGATAGGCCCTGTATTCCCTGTGTGAGGTTTCAACTGATAGATTCTCCTCAAAATTTAGTACCAAGATAAAAATGAATCATCTTTCTGTGGGCAGAAATGAAACCAATCATGCTTCCCTTCTTGCCCTGACTGCTGAGAAACTCAGAGTCAAAGTTAATGTTCACTCTTAGAAACTTCTCTGGTTTTTCTTCTTCCTTTTCATGGTTTTGATTTTCTGATTCTGTTTTTAGTAACCTTATTTCACATCTCTTCTAAAGGGAGTTAACTCAGGTAGATAGGTAGATAAGCAGAAAAAGATGACAAGCCACAACTCGGATGGACCCAGGTTCTGGAGCCTTCCTAGGTTTAGCACCAGTCTTTTGAGATAGGAACCATTGGAGGCAAGGGCCTGGGGCTTTGGGCGTTCCCCCCATCACAGATCTACTGTCATCATCAAGGTGCATGGTGTGTCCTTGTTCACAAGGCTCCCAGGAAAACCACAGTACCAGTTCTGAATTTTTTTTCCTGATCTACTTGTCTAGCAACCCTGCATAAATGCTTTTTGTTTGGAGTGAATTCTTTTTTTTTTTTTTTAAGACAGACATTTTTAAAAAAAGATTATTTATTTATTTACAGACAGAGATCATAAGTAGGCAGAGAGGCAGGCAGAGAGAGGGGGGGGGGGGGGGGGGGAAGCAGGCTCTGTGCTGAGCAGAGAGCCTGATGCGGGGCTTGATCCCAGGACCCTGGAATCAGGGCCTGAGCCGAAGGCAGAGGCTTTAACCCACTGAGCCACCCAGGCGCCCCTGTTTGGAATGAATTCTTAAGTGAATTCATGTTGACTCCCGATAAAGAATACTTTTCTTCCCCTTCCATTTGGATGAGCCATCTGTTTATTAACCCATGGACGAATTTTAGGAAGGTGTGGGGCTCAGTCTGTGGAGCGTCTGACTCTTGATTTCGGCTCAGGTCATGATCTCAGGGTGGTGAGATCCAGCCCCATGTGGAGATCCTCTTCCTCCCTCTGCCTCCTCCCTACCCTGCTCATGCTCGCTCTCTCTTTCTCAAATCTCTCTCTCTCTAAAATAAGCAAACAAATCTTTGAAAGGAAAGAAGAATTTTTGGAAGGTGTAAAATCAAATTCATCTCTCAGTTTGTTTCCTGGAGTCCACAGTCTCTCATGGTTCATCTCCCCCTCTGATTTCACCCCCTTCATTTTCCCCTTCCTTTTCCTCATGTCCTCCATGCTATTCCTTATAACAAACTGAGGGTTTTAGAGGGGAGGGGGTGGGGGGATGGGTGAGCCTGGTGGTGGGTGTTAAGGAGGGCAGGGATTGCATGGAGCACTGGGTGTTATACGCACACAATGAATCATGGAACACTAATGATGTGCTGGATGGTGACTAACGTAACATAATAAAAAAAACTATAATAAATGCAAAAAAAAATCAAATTCATCAACCCAGAGTTTCTGAATACAATTTATTTGAAAGTGGGAATGCAAATTTAACCTGTTTTCTAGTGAATGTTGACAGTCGTACTCACATTAAATCCACAAGTCCTGGACCAATGTATTTGCACTGGAAGGCTTGAATCAATTTGTTGTTGTTTCAAATACTTTATTTATTTATTTGACAAAGAGCCAGAGTGAGTACAAGCAGGGGGATCAGCAGAGGGAGCAGGAGAAGGAGGCTGAGCAGGGAGCCCCACACAGGGCTTGATCTCAGGATCCTGGGATCATGACCTGAGCAGAAGGCAGACGCCCAACCGACTGAGCCACCCCTGTGTACTGTTTACTGGTTCTTTTTTTTTTTTTAAGATTTTATTTATTTATTAGTTAGAGAGAGAGAGAGCGAGCAAGAACAGGCAGGCAGAGAGGCAGGCAGAGGCAGAGGGAGAAGCAGGCTCCCTGCTGAGCAAGGAGCCTGATGTGGGACTCGATCCCAGGACGCTGGGATCATGACCTGAGCTGAAGGCAGCCGCTTAACCAACTGAGCCACCCAGGCGTCCCTGTTTACTGGTTCTTTTTTGAAGATCACCTCTTCATTTAAGATGGAAAAGGGTCATATTATCCACCTTACCCAAGTGATGCAACTATGTTCCTTTCCCCTTTTACCTTCCAAATAGAGCTAAACCCACACAGGTAACATTTTTTTGGAGGGGCATACTTCCCTCGGTTGGGGGACACGGCACGGGCCTACTGATGGACTAGATGAAGTCCAAGGTTCTGTCCACCTTAGGAATTAACCTTCTGTTTGTAAGTACCACCTGTTTTCTGTTTAGTGACCTGGGAGCTATTGTTATAAGTTTAAGACATATTTTATATTATACGTGCATGTTTTCCCCCTTTGCTCTACCTCTTTTGCTGTTTTTTCCCCCCTTAAATTCTAGTTTCTGTCATAGCCTGGTGTGGGGCTGGAATAGATTTTTGTTGTTGTTGTTGTTATGCCTGCCCCCCTTTCTCCGTGGGAACAATTTGATTGCATGATTAGAACTGACTTCTTCGGAAGTTCTCATATGTCCTGCACTGAATGTTGAGCTCTTTTCTGAGAAATTTTTGAATTCTACTTTAATAGGCTCTAGGTTAGTGATTTTTGATTTGGACTTTCCATTGGAAACATCCGGAGAACTTAAAAGAAACAGCACTGCCTGCCTTGGGGCCATCCCTAGGACTTTGGAATCAATCATTTTGGGGTGTGCCCTGGACATTGGGGTTTTTTAAAGTTCCTCAAGAAATTCTAAAGCACAGCCATGCTCAAGAATTGTCGGTCTAGAACTCCAGGGTCATGATTCTGAACTGAGTTCAATGACTAGTGTCGAGCCACCAATTCTGAGAAAAGATGGTGAATAGCAGGACCTTCTGGTGTGGATTTGACCACAGCCCAGAGTCTGTGTTCTCTCTGCTCTTGTCATGTGTGGAAACTAGACAATGCTCACAGGAGTGTTGTGCTCCTGTCTGGCTTCCCCCGGGGCAGGGGAGGTGAGAGTGGCTGCCCTGAGGGGGCCGGAGGACAAGGCAGGGGATGGAGCCAGGACCCAGCCACACAGAGGATAAGCCCAGGGGCTCCTTCCTAAGCCTCAGCAGTCACTACTTGGTGAGTGGCCTTCTGCCCAAGGCATAAAGAAAATGATAAGGAAATGGGAAGACTGGCCAGGTCCTTAGGAACCTGTCCGAGGCCATGGAGACCTCACAGGGTGGTCCCGAGTCTCATGCACAGTGAGGCTCTCTGACTGGACAGTTGGAACACGTCTTGACAAGAACCGTCAGGGCTGCCCCTCCCCTGACCTGCTGAGGCAAAGGGCCCCTGTGCGGGTCTGAAGATCAAAGTAAAGTACCTCAGTCTGTATTATTTTCAAACCACTTTACGTTTTTTCCTACGAGTAGCTTTAGGCAGGGGGCAAGGAAATGTTTTCACAGATTTACTGGGCATTTGTGGACTTGGAATTTCTTTGGAATTCATAGAAATTGTAGCATTCTCTGGTTTCCTGTCCCCTCTGGGCCTTCATGTTCGCGCTGGTCCGAATCCGCTTCCCTCTGTGGAGCCCGGTGAGCACGTCACGGGCTCGCTGCCGCCATGCTGGTAATGGTATTGTGACAGATCGTGTCCCCGCTCGGGACCCCCTGGCTCTGTATGTCATCCTCCCTGTAGACAGGACGACCCATTTGTCTTGGCAGAGAACAAACAACCCACATTTTGAGATCTCCAGAGCGAAGGGCGAGGAGGCCTCCGCCCGCGCAGCAGGGGAAGAAGCGGCGGATGCTGGGAGCCCACAGCCGCCCCTAGCTTTTGCCTCAGGAATGTGCCGCTTCTTCCTCAGGAACAGCTCGGCTGTGGTCCCTTATGAATTTTAAATGTCTTAACTGAAATAAATATGTGTTGACTTAATAGAAGAGAAAGCCACCATGGTTTAGACGGGAGCTCTCTGAGGCAGAGAAACAGGAGGCCTCAGTAGGCGTCCCCCCAACCCCCCTCTCACTGCCCCCCGCCCCCCATCCTCCTCCTTCTCGAAAAGCCATTTGTAACCATTACTTGGGTGTCATGTTCGGTGATGAAGTGCCTTCTCGCCCTTTGCTTGGCGGCTGCGAGCTGGAGCAGGCCTGGCTGCGGAGGTGCGAGGAGGGCCGGCCCCTCTCTGCCCGAGGCCCATGAATCACATCAGGCCGGCTGGTAACCTGAGCGCCACTCGGCCCTCGCCCCGGACCTCCATGACACTCCTGCCAACTTAATTTCAGCCTAAGGGATGCTTTTAAGAAGATTTTAGAGCGCAAAAGCATCTCCTCAAAAGAATTGTAGTTACATTAAAAACTAATTATCAGAGCTTAGGGGTATGGATCCACTGCCATATTTTACGCAGGGAGCAATTCATCTCCCAGACCCTGAAATATCATTACATAATAGGTTAAGGACACCAACCCAGGGGATACCGGGGAAAAAGTAGTAAAATCACCAAATGCCTGGAAACGATGAGCCACGTGACTATGACAAAATAGCTCTGCCCTATTCCAGCCTTTTCTAATATGATATAATTTTAAAGTAACGCATGCTAAATGAGCCCATGCATGAAAGTGTGGGTAAGCATAGTTTGTCTGGGGCCCTCGGGTTACATGTGATATTTATATTGGAAAGGCTTGGCTTTTTTGGCACAAAGAACCCGACGTCACAGTGAGGAAAAGGTGCTGAGATGTTCCCATTGTTCGAGGGCTTGCCACAAAGAGGACGGAGCAAAGTATTCCTGTGTGTTACCTTCTTTGTGCTCACGACAAACTAATGAAGGTGAAGAAATACCGTTAGTTATTGCTATTTAACGATGGAGACTATGCAAGTTAGTCAAGATGTTTTTGGCCACAGCAGAAAACCCAACTCAACTCGGCTCCCATAATACTTTATTATTTCAAGTAACTGAAAGACCCAGAGTTAAAGGCATTTTGGCTGCAGTCAACAGTGTTATCAGGGGCCCGGTTTCTTTCCATGCATCTGCTCTGCCTTCTACAGAGCCCAGTTTCTTCTCAGGCAGATTCTTTTTAGGAGTCCAAGATGGCTGCCACGCAGCTCCCAGAATTCTGTGCTTCCTTCTTCACATCCAGCCCGGTGTCTTTGTCCGTGCATTCCCTCCAAGATCCTGGGGCTCCCTCTGATTGGACTAGCTTGGGTCACATGGCCGTGGCTGAATCCATGGGATGCCCCTGGACTGTGTTGGTTGGCTTAGCTTAAATCACTTTTGCTACGGTGGAAGCTGGCATTAGAGTCAGTGTTCTTGGATCCACGAAGACTCCAAAATGGAAGCGTGAGGGAATGCAGGCAA
>ML111800.1:0-22520 GCA_003697995.1 Taxidea taxus jeffersonii
GTTAGACCTTTTAAGGAGAATGTAGAAGAGCAATGTCTCAAGGATGGTAGCCTGCCTAGAAAAAAGCTTACAGAGAGGAGAGAGCTGATGATTTTGTTGGAGAGGAGCAGAAGTGCTGAGAAGAGAAAGGGACTAGGAGAGGGACAAGGAATGAGGGTGTATGGGATTGTGGAAGTGAAATGCGACTAGTTCCCATTGAGGAATCAGATGTCTTGGAGACTTATTTCCCGTCCAACACATCTCCCTTATCTCTCGGAGTCAAAATGTAAAAATCTTGAGGAAAAGGAGTGTTGGAAGCCTATTTTTTTGTGTCCCAACAGATATTTCCATCATTTCTTATTTTATTTTATTTTTTTTTAATTTATTTGACAGAGAGAGAGAGCTCAAGCAGGCAGAGAAGCAGGCAGAGAGAGAGGGGGAAGCAGGCTCCCCTCTGAACAGAGAGCCCAATCTCAGCACCCTGAGATCATGACCTGAGCCGAAGGCAGAGGCTTAACCCACTGAGCCACTCAGCTGCCCCTATTTCCATAATTTCTATAGTAACCCTGCCACAGGCTCTCCTGGCTTGACTCAGTCACCATTTTCGAGAGCTCACTAACTTCCAGCCCTCCATTCCATGTAAAGAGGGCCCTTGCCATTTGAAGGAATTTCTTTACTTCTTTTACCCTGAACCATTCTGGATTTGGATTTTCCTTGCAAGGATGTCCTCATTTTCAGATGACCCATTAGAAAAGTATCTTCTAGTTCCCTCAGTGCTCAGTGAGCCAAAGCCACAGCTTCTCCCTTCCAAGGGACACGGACAGCATCAGGAAGGCTCCCCCGGTGGATTTGTCTGGCTGAGGCTTACTGAAAGAAACTGATTCTTTTGTCTCAACCCATTCTAGGCCCATACACTAACACTCACTGCCTCATTTCCTAAAATGTATTAATTTAATCTAAGACTTTAATAGAATTCAATAATCTCTCACTACCATGTATTCATTATTCATATTAGAAACTCAACTCATGGGGCGCCTGGGTGGCTCAGTGGGTTAAAGCCTCTGCCTTCAGCTCAGGTCATGATCTCAGGTCCTGGGATCGAGCCCCGCATCGGGCTCTCTGCTCGGCATTGAGCCTGCTTCTTCCTCTCTCTGCCTGCCTCTCTGCCTACTTGTGATCTCTGTCAAATAAATAAATAAAATCTTTAAAAAAAAAAAAGAAAGAAACTCAACTCATACCAGCTTAAAGGTCATTTATCATATATACATTGGGGTATCTCATAAAACCCTGAAAATAGAAATATAGTTGAACATTAGAAACAGTTGAAAGCAAGAACTTTAAGGCATACATTTGTCTCCATGTCTTTAATCTCTGTTTTTCTCCACTCACCTGCTTCTTTCTTCTTTCACATGGTGGAATTTTCTTTCCTCTAAACCACGAAGCAAAATATATATAGTTCCAACTAACAGCATCTGAGCTTTATGTGTGATGAAGGTAAACAGATTGTTTAGTTCCAGTTCCAAAGGGCTTCTGAAATTATTATGTTCATGTGTCTACATCTGAGCCAATCACCCTGGCCTAGTGGCCACCCTGGCCTAGCGGCCACATTTGGTTACATTCATATGTTTTCATGGCAACCCCTTGATTAGCAAATCAGATGGGGAGGTAGAGAATAGAGTGAGTAGGAGGCCTGTTCTGCGAGGTATCCATGATGTTCCTAAAATTGTATCAACTGTCCTCACTGTTAAGACCTGACATAGTGTCCAGCACAGAACTTTCTATGTATGAGATTAAGGAAAAGATTTCCATGGTGACTTTCTTTGCTACCTAGATTCTCATTGTTTTCTCTCTACAGAGTAGCCATAACCTGGAGACACCACTTGGCCTGTGAGTGAGACTGACTTTCATGTCTGACTCCAAAACTGAAGCCTTCTTAGTAATACCCCTCATCTCCATCCTGTATCCACACCACATAAATTCCCACTGAAACCCTAGATAAAATACATAATGAAACATTCTTCACTATGGAAATGTTACATCTCTTGCTTTGTGGTATCACTGTATCAGCTCCTTTAAATAGGAGAATAAGGGGTGCCTAGGTGGCTTAGTGGGTTAAAGCCTCTGCCTTCGGCTCTGGTCATGATCCCAGGGTCCTGGGATCGAGCCCCGAGTTGGGCTCTCTGTTTGGCAGGAAGCCTGCTTCTCCCTCTCTCTCTCTGCCTGCCTCTCTGCCTACTTGTGATCTCTGTCTGTTAAATAAATAAATAAAAATCTTCAAAAAAATAAAAATAAAAAAGTAAATAGGAGAACAAGACCTGCATCCGTATTTGCTTCTACATGATGAAATACGAAAACTAGATTTGAAGTTAAGTCTAACAACTCAATATCAGGATATAAAATATAATCTATTCCCTGGATATAAATGAGAGAAGCAGTTTATATTTGTCTAAGTTATGTTAAACTTGCATTGGTGAATTTGCAGCCAGGATTTTATAGGCTTTTTGGAGAATGTGTTTCTGGGCCTCTGCTTCCTCATCTGTAAAATAAGTGCTTTGAAATCTGAAAGACGCTTTTCAGCTCTAGAATCCTATGATCTTATTATACTTCGCACTGTTCCATAATGTATCCAGTGGACTTGGCATCCATGTGTTGACCTTCTCTGTATCTCTCATGGTATCCAGCAGAAAATGGAACCCATAAAATGCTCAGTAGTTGTGTGTTGTTTATAGATGATGGTTGTGGTCATGAAATCTCTATCTCAGGACACTGAGGAATCCTAAAGAAAATGTGCTTTGAGCACTTCCCTATGCCCATGGTAGAAGAAGATGAGAAAGGTATGCTAGGCAGCAAACTTTTGAAACACCTTTATTTAAAAGATCGAGATCAGTTTAAAACTTTAATACTTTCCAGAGGAAATGGTTTCCTGAAAATAATAGGACAACTGTTTTCACATGAGAGAAAGAGAGAAGGATACAAGAAGAAAAATTGGAGAAAAAAAAAATGGAAACACTTGCAAAACCTTGAAATCCTATCACACCTTGGTACTCAGGCTCTGGAGGCACTTCTTCCCCTTTGGCTGCGGTTCACACACAGGACTGAAATACCTTGTGACCTCACTCCAAAGGCAGGCTGAGGGTGTGAGGATCTTAGCTGCTGCACGGTTGGTGTGAGGGCTGGAGCAGAACCCTGGAGGCTTTCTGTGCTTTGGAAGAGGAAAGGAGAATCACTTTGTACTGTTTGGGTTTTACCACAAGATTATTTCTACCATCGAATCTAAATCCTTCTTGTTGCATCTACACTTGATTGTTGCATCTACACATGGTTACATCTTTTAGCCAGTGATAAGTTGGAGAACCAGTTAAGACGGTAAATTCTGATGGGTACCTCATTCGTATACACTTTTAGCACAGTATCTTATGTTCAGGTTGGCACCTGCTCTACACACATGTATATCTCAAGGTCTCTCAGGGAGTTAATTCTATTATCCATACAGGCGAAGTGGACACTGAGAAGGGGAACCCTAGGCTGAATCAAGAAAGTCTGTGAATCATAGGGCTTAGTTCTGCTGCTCAAAAACAGAAAGCCTTTCTTCTATAAGTGAGTCCTCTGGGGCACAGTCTGTCATATGGTCAAAGGAAAGAAGACACAGAACCAATACCATGCAGGACTCATACCCTGGGACACCCACAAGGGAATCCTAACAGATTAGCTGTCACCACCACCTCTCTTCTTCCCATCTCCTACCAACCCAGGCTGACTTGAGTCTGAGAAAAACCTCATTTATGTTGAGATGTTGAAACAAAACAATACAAAACTCTGGGAATGACTGAACCAGATAAATACCAACAAGGACAATGCTAGGACTGTGGAGCGAACATTCAGTATATGACAATTAAGTGTGACTATTTTTTTAATCCCCACATTTCTACACAACTAAGATGGTAAGTTGATTGCACTGATGTCTCTGGTTTTTTTTATACTATAACCACTCTGAGCAAGATGTTCTAAGTGACCTCTTCTCTCTGTGTGACTTGCTTTGGCTAATGGGAGTTAGCAAGCAAGACCCAAACAGAGTCTTGAAAACACTTATGAACTAGTGTTTGCTTTCCTGTCCCATTTGTTCCTGGCCATTATTATGAGGGTAAGCCTCAGCTAACTGGCTGGAGAAATGTGAGAAGTGTATGGAGGAAGGCTAAGTTTTCCCAGCAGGGGCATCCTAGACTAGCCAGTCTCCTTGAGATCTGTAAGTGATAACTCCAAGAGTGAGTCCAAGGAAGGTTTCTGAGTCTGGCTCAGATCAATAGAACTGTCCACCCAGACCACGGAGTCATCACAAACAGTAAATGTTTATTGCTTCAAGCCACTGGGTTTTGGTATGGTGTGTTTAAAATAGCTGACTTATAAACCTTCTGACATCAGTAAGTTAATTAGGGGAGAAATATTGGGAGAGTATGCACAAATGCCAACAAGACAGCTGCCTCAGTATCTCTGTGAGAGAAGGAAATGTGGCATTGGGCTATTAGAGAAAACATCTCCTCTTGCTTTCCTACTGTTGGTCTATCCTCCACCTTCCAGACAGCATATTTGCTGAAATTAATGTTTCAGTTTGTGTGTGTTTCAAGGTACTCATGGCCAGAGGTGTGGTGAGTGTTCAAGTATGTACACTTCCACTCATGCTGTGGTTCAACCTAAAAGGATCTAAAATTGGATCTGAGAATTTAGCCTGGCCTGTCAGATCCCTTTGATGTTATTTTCTGTGCTTATGAGCCTCATGCCCTATTTCAGATAAAGCAGCAGGTATTTGGCACTTTTCCTGACCATTCATAGGGACCAAGCCCAGGACAGCCAGAGGCAAGCTTTTATAAGAGATATCAAATAGGCTGGAAAGTAGGGTTGTTGAGGGAAAAGGGAAGAAGAACATGGGTAAGATAACAAAGAAAAGCTTATATTTCTGCTATCTGGAGAATCAAATCCTTTTCTAACAGTCTTTAAGTGGAATGCATTTGTTCATTTGCCGAAAAATCTCTCCACAGATTAAAGCCTTAGCTGGATGGTGATGTGGGGTGTGTCCCAACCATCCTTCTGACGCAGGGCATACTTTTGTTAATATCCTAGAGATACCAATGAGAACACCTCTTTCTTGGCCTCATATTCCTTTTACTGCATCCAGTGCCAATGTAGTAGATAACAAAAATGGTCATCGTTCTTTGCACTTTACTCCCATCAAATGGTGGAATGTACTTTCCATTCCTTTAAGTTAGGATAAGCCAAGTGACTTTCTTTCATTGATAAGATATTAGCAAATGTGATATAAGCAGAGGCTGGAAAAACCTTATATACATGAGTTTGCCTTCTCCTTGTCTTGGAATCCAAAGTCACCATAAAAACAAGCCACCAAATAACAAGGGTTATTCTGCTGGAAGGGGAGAGGCAAATAGCACAATTTTCATTGCACCAAATAATCAGCCAAACTCCAGAAACAGACTGACTAACAGATGAAAGAAACTAAGCTAACAGCTGACTGAAAATCCATAGTAAACCCAGCTCAGACCAGCAGAAAAAAACACCTAGCTGAGTTTAACCTAAATTGCTGAGCTAGAATTTAGTTATGTTTCATTCTACTGAGTTCAGAGGTGAAAAGCTAACTGAAACAGCTAGCTGACAGTTTTTCCCACACAAGAGATTATCACAAAAATTAAACAAAAAGAAGGTAGAATTTCATTTTGAATTGTAGACTGATGTTTATTAAATTTTCAGTATTCTCTACTTTAGCATCCTCCAGATGACATTTAGAGAAAGATAAGTACTTGTGAGAGTATTTATAAATATCTTTAGGAAGCTTTCCACTTGGAAATTATTTCCATCATAGATTAGATAGATCTGAAACGTGTATGATCAGGTTAAATGTTAAATA
This sequence comes from Taxidea taxus jeffersonii, assembly GCA_003697995.1. Taxonomy (NCBI): domain Eukaryota; kingdom Metazoa; phylum Chordata; class Mammalia; order Carnivora; family Mustelidae; genus Taxidea; species Taxidea taxus. The sequence goes on from ML111800.1 coordinate 5,894, forward strand.
AAAGCTATTGGGGTTGGGGACGGGGTGGAATGGGAAAAGTGGGTTAGAAGGAATAAACTAAATAAATATAAAAATATTTTTTTAAGTTTTTTTAAAGATTTTATTTATTTATTTCAGAGAGAGAGAGAGCATGAGAGGGGAGAAGGTCAGAGGGAGAAGCAGACTCCCCGTGGAGCTGGGAGCCCGATGTGGGACTCGATCCCGGGACTCCAGGATCATGACCTGAGCTGAAGGCAGTTGCTCAACCAACTGAGCCACCCAGGCGCCCTAAATATAAAAATATTTATAAAATAAATAAGTCATTTTGTTGTAATGTACAGCATGGTTACTAGTTAATGATGGTGTATATATGGCATATTTGAGAGTTTCTAAGAGTATATCTTAAAAGATCTCATTATGAGAAAAAACACTCTTGTAACTATGTATGGTGATGGATGATAATTAGACTTACTGCAATGATCATTTGGTAGTGTATACAAATATCAACTAAGTTTGCTGTACATCTGAAACTAATATAAGACTATGTCAATTACATATCAATTAAATAAGCTTTTTGTTCAATAAGTTTCATAGATAATGAAAAACTTCAGTATCCAATAATTTTGTTTATCACTTTCTTTGGTTTAGGACATGAGGAAGAAAGTTTACCATACATACTGAATTCTTTTTTGCTTGTCACTCTCTTTGGCTCAGGACATGGAGAGGCAATATGGTATAGTAGAAAGTCCTCTGATCCTGGATCCAGTATTTCAAAAGTGTCATTCCTTATTCTCAATTTTTTTAATATTTAAAACAAGATAATGATGATTAAACAAATTTACCTGGAGAGGCTGGAACATGTGTGTGTTACACACACACACACACACACACACACACACACACACACACACACAATGGAATATTATTCAGCCATCAAAAAGAATGAGATCTTGGGGCGCCTGAGTGGCTCAGTGGGTTAAAGCCGCTGCCTTCAGCTCGGGTCAGGATCCCAGGGTCATGGGATCGAGCCCCGCATCGGGCTCTCTGCTCTGCGGACAGCCTGCTTTCTCCTCTGTCTCTCTCTGCCTCTCTGCCTACTTGTGATCTCTGTCTATCAAATGAATAAATAAAATCTTTAAAAAAAAAAAAAGAATGAGATCTTGCCATATGCAATGGTGCAGATGGAACTAGAGGATATTATGCTAAGCAAAATAAGTTAGAGAAAGAAAAATACCACATGATTTCATTCCTATGTGGAGTTTAAGAAACAGAACAGAGGCACATGGGTGTCTCAGTCAGTTGAGCATCTACCTTCAGCTCAGGTCATGATCCCAGGGTCCTGAAAGCCCTGCATTGGGCTCCCTGCTCCATGGGGAACCTGATTCTCCCCTACCTCTACCTGCCACTGCCAATCCCTGTTTGTGATCTCTCTCTCTCTGTGTCAAATAAATAAATAAAATCTTATTTAATAAAAGAGAGAAACAAAACAAATGAACACATGGGAAGGGAAGGAAAAAATAAAATAAGATGAAAACTGAGAGGGAAGCAAACTGTGAGACTCTTAACTATAGGAAACAAACAGAGTTGCTGGCGAGGAGGTGGGTGGATTGATAGGACAATTGGGTGATGGGCACTAAGGAGGACACTTGATGTAATGAGCATTGGGTATTATATCCAACTGATGAATCACTAAATTCTATTTCTGAAACTAATCATTTAAAAAAGAAAACAAATAAATAAATTGTTGGCAAAGAAAAAAAAAGAATTCAGTATGACAAACTGAAGTGTAGTTGCATGAACAAAAGTTATCCTACAAATTAATTTAGGGTTGTCTGTACAATGAACCAACTGATATGAAAACCCTCCATTTAGTAAGAGCAAAAATAATGAAATAAACAGCGCACAAACAACAGATAAAATTATCAAGGCAAAAAAACTTGTTCTTTGAAGATATTAGTGAAATTGGCAAACCTTGGCAAAACTGAAGAAAATAAAGAGAGAAAACACAAAGTGTTATACCAGGAATGAGAGAGATAATATCCCATGGCAATTACAAATATTTAAAAAGACAATAAGAATATTATGAACAAATGTACGTCAGTAATTCTACAACTTACAAGAAATGGACAAATGCTTTAAAAATACATTTTTCTAAACCCTTAAATCAATAACCTAATCTTCCAACATATGAAGCTAGAAAAAGCAGCATAAACAAGACCCAAAACAAGCAGAAGGAAGGCAATAATAAATGCTTGAGTGGAAATAAATGAAATAGAGCATATAATACAAGAGAGAAAATTAGCAAAACCAAAAGTTAATTCTTTCGAAAAGATCAATGAAATTGACAAACCACAAGTAGCTCCACTGATCAAGAAAAAAAGAAGATTCAAACTGATAAAATCAGGAATGGAAGAGGTGACAGTACTGTCAACTTTGCAGAAATAAAATCAATTACATGTAAGCAAGATGAACAAATTTATGCCAACAAAATACATGGTCTAGATGAAATGGAAAAATTCCTAGAAACATAAAAATTACAAAACTGGCTCAAGAATAGACAGAAAATCTGAATAAACTTACAACAAGTGAAGATATATAATTAGTAATCAAGAAAATTTCTCACAAATAAAAGCCCAGAGCAAGATTGTTTCACTGGTAAATTGGTGAATTTTACCCAGTGTTTAAAGAATTAACACTAATCTGTCACAAAAAAAAAAAAAAAAAGGAAGAGAATAGAATACTTCCCAACATACATTATGAAGTCTGTGTTAACTTGATACAAAATCAACCAAAGACATCACAAGGAAAGAAATGCACAGACCATTACTCCTTATGAATATAGATACCAAAAATACTCAACAAAACACTAGCAAAATGAATCCAGAGACATATGAGAAGGGTCATACACCATGATGAGAGAATTTATCCCAAGAATTCAAGCTTGGTTGAAAAATAAAAATTCACGTAACACATGGTATCAGTAAAATAAAGAACAAAAACTTCACATCATGTAAATAGATGAAGAAAAATCATTTGACAAAATCCAACACATTTTTTGATAAACAAAAATCAACAAACTAGGGTTAAAAGGGACCTAACTTGATCAAAAGCTCTACAAAAACCCAAAGATTACATCACCTTAATAGAGAAATATGAAAGCCTTTATTCTCAAATCGGGAACAAGACAGGAGTTAACAGTGCTGCTACTTCTGTTCAAAACTGTAGCAGGAGTTCTAGCCAGGGAAATTAATCAAGTGAAAAAAACAAAAGACAGCCAGATCAGAAAGGAGGAAATAAAACTATCTGTACTTGCACATGACATGCCCTTTTATACAGAAAATTTTAAAAAATATGCACACAGAAAAATAAAAGATTAGAATAATCAATGGATTCCCAAATGTTGCAGGATCTAAGATCAATGTATTGCTACACACTAGCAATAAATAATCTGAAAATAAAATTAAGTGATTCCATTTATGATACATTCAAAATAAGTTTTTTAGGAATAAATTTAATAAACTAAGTGTGAGACTCAAAAACTACAAAAAACACTGAAAGGTTAAAAAAGATCTAGACTAGTAAAAAAGACATTTATGTTCGTGTCTTGAAACTTAATATTGTTAATATGATGAAATTCTCCAAATGGATCTATAGAGTTAATGTAATTCCTATCAAAATCCCAGCTGCTTTTTGTTGAAATCGACCAACTGATCCTAAAATTCATATTAAAATACAAGAGACGCAGAATAGCCAAAACAATCTTGAAAAAGAACGAGGTTGGGGGATTCATAGTTCCCATCCTCAAAAATTACTACATAGCTGCAATAATTAATACTGTATGATACTGGCGTTAGGATAGGAATATAAATCATGAAATAAAGTGAGAGTTCCTAGATAAAAACCATACGTGATCAACTGGTACTTAGCAAGTATGCCAAAACAGTTCAGGGGGAAAGAATAGTCTTCTCAACAAATAGTCTTCTCAACAAATACTGTTGGAATAACCAGATAACCACAAGTGAAAGGATAAAACTGGATCTCTTTCTCACAACACATCCAAAACTAACTCAAAGCAGATCAGACTTAAACATAAGAGCTAAAAAACAATTTTAAAAATTCTTAGAACAAAACATAAGAATAAATCTTTAAAATCTTGGATTAGGCAGGTTTTTTTTTTAGGTATGATGCCAAAAGCATGGGTAACAAAAGAAAACTTAAATTGGACTTCGTGAACATTGAAAACTTCAGTGCTTTATTTATTTATTTTGAGAGATAGAGAGAGAAAGAGAGAGCAAACACAAGTGGCGGGGAGGCAGAGGGAGAGAGAGAATCTTTTTTTTTTTAAGATATTATTTATTTATTTGAGAGAGAAAGAGGGATAGACAGAGCATGAGCAGGTGGAGGGGCAGAGGGACAGAGAAAAGCAGACTCCTCGCTGAGCAGGGAGCCTAATGTAGGGCTCAGTCCCAGGGATTCGACCTATGATCACGACCTGAAGGCAGATGCTCAATGGACTGAGCTACCCAGGCATCCCAAGAGAGAGAATCTTAAGCAGGCTCCACACTCAGCCCAACATGGGGCTTGATCTCACAACCCTGACATCATGACCTCAGTTGAAATCAAGAGTCTGACACTTAAGTGGCTGAGCCATTCAGGTGCCCCCAAAAGCTTTGTGCTTTAAAGTATGCTATCAAGAAAATAAAATAACAATCCAGAGACTGTGAGAAATTTTTGCAAATCACATATCTGATAAAGGTCTAGTATTCAAAATATGGAACAAACTTTTACCACTCAACAATAAAAAGGCAAATAACCCAATTAAAATAGGGTAAAGCATTTGGAGACATACACATGCCTCCCAAGAAGATGTATAAGTGATCAGTGAAAGAATGCTCATCATTAGTCGTTAGAGAAATGCAAATCAGAGCCATAATGAAATACAACTCACACCCATTAGGTTGGCTATGACCAAAATTTTTGAGCCCTCATACACTGCTGGTAAGAATGTAAACTGGTACAGCTGCTTTGGTTTGGCATCTCCTCAAAAAGTTAAATATAGAGTTACCATATGACCCACAATTCCACTCATAGCTATATATTCAAGAGAACAAAAAAATAGATTTACCATACATAAATATTCATTCCAGTATACTTCATAATTGCCAAAAAGTGACACAACACAAATGTTCACCAACTGATGACTGGATAAACAAATATAGTGTATTCATGCAATGATATATTATTCAGCCATTAGATGCATGACATGTTTATACATAATACAACATGGATAAATCTTGAAAATATGCAATGTGAAAGAAGCCAGACACAAAAAGACGCATATTATATTATTCCATTTATATGAAATATCCAAAAAGGTCAAATACATAGAGATAGAAAGTAGATTAGTAGTTGTCAAGGACTGAGAAGAGGAGGAATGGAGAGTGAACAAGTATGGGGTTTCTCTTGGGATGATAAAGATATTCTGAATTAAATTGTGGTGATCATTACACAGTCTTGTGAATAGAGTAAAAACTGAACAATTTGAAAGGATGAATTTTATGGTATGTAAATTATATCTCATTTTAAAAATTGAAGATATATCTTAAGTTTCACTCAGCAATTCCAGTCATAAATTCATTTGAGAGAAAATAAAGCATACAGCCATCAAAAGAAATGAAATCTTACCATTTGCAACGACATGGATGGAACTAGAGCGTATTATGCTTAGCGAAATAAGTCAGCTGGAGAAAGACAACTATCACATGATCTCCCTGATATGAGGAAGTGGAGATGCAACGGGGGTGGGAGTTAAGGTGGTAGGAAAAGTAAAAATGAAACAAGATGGGATCGGGAGGGAGACAAACCAAAAGACACTCTTAATGTCATAAAACAAACTGAGGGGGGTGGGGGGGAGAGGGGTTGGGAGAGGGTGGTCTGGTTACATTATATGTTTAAATAAAGCTTAAATAATAAAAAATAAAAAAAGAAAAAAATAATTGTATGAGAATGTTCATGTCAGCTTTGTTCATATAATCCAAAAACTAGAACTGGTCCAAAAGTCCATGGCCATGAGAATGAATGAGAAAATTATGAAATAGTCATAGAGTGGTATATGATGCAGCAACAAAAAATAATTAACTATAGCTATGTGAATAAATTCAACAACCATAAACTGAATGAGAGAGGACAAGATGAAAACAATAAATATAATTAGTAAACTTTCCTGAAGTTTAAGAACAGGCAAAATTAATACGTGTGGTGTAGGTTTCACTGGAAGGGGCATAGAGAAATGTTTAAGGTGATTGAAATGTTCTGAATATTAATTGGAATGGTAACCAGATGGATGTATACATTTACCAAAACTCATAAAATTTGAGAGTGAAGAGCTCTGCATTTCATTGTATGTAAATTTTACATAATTTTAAAATTTTCTTTTAATGACTGCAATCCAACCTAAGGCCAACAGGAAAGTCAGAAGTTTATTTTTAACAGCTTTATTAATACTTAATTGACATACAATGAAGTGAAGATGTTTGAAGTATATAATTTGATGTTTTCTGGTGGAGGTGAACTCATGAAGAAGGATTTCAAGGGAGATATCAGGGATACAAAAAGGTCTAATGAGGAAATGAAGAGTTTACATTAAGTAATCACGGAAGACTGGGACTTAATATTAAATTACACAGGCACAGAGACCACAGGCTATAGCTGAAACTTCTCCAGAAGGAAAGAGGAAGAAATGTTAACTGCTTTTATTTTAACTCCATCAGCCGGCGCAAGCCTCAGGAGACCCCAGGTCTCACTTTTCAACTCACCTTTTTTTCTCTTTTATAATATGGATATTTGGAGTACCTTAAATTCCTTGTCTTCGATTTTCAAGAACTTGTATTTGGTGGAAGTGGTGGCAGAGTTGGAGATCGAGTGGGAGAGGGGAAACTATTCCCAAATGACGAGATTTTTCAACAATCCCAACCATTTCATGAGAAATGAGTCAATGAGGTCTTCTATCTACATTTCTTTCTGAATTTTCTCCCCACATCTCCATCATTGCCCAACCGTGAATCCAGTGTTGTTATTATATACTACAAGAAATGGTATATAATTACTTATGGCCTGGCAGCCTGGCAGCCTGGATTTTAAGGCATATCCACAATGGCGAGATTTTAGTCTGGACACTATGGTCCTGGGAAGAGCAACAAAGACTCAGCAATCAAAGCTGAGTCTGTTGATGAGTTCACATGACCCTCATCTAACATGGGATATTTTTCCAATAGCAGCTCTAACTCCTGAAACTTTAACCTGCAGATGACCAATGAGGTCATTGAATGCCATGCTTCCCATGTCCTTAGCTATACTCACCAACTCTGGACTAAAACTCTTGCTTTATATCTACCAAAAAGCACCGCAAAATGAAAAATCAATGAGAAATGTAAAACAAAAAGGGACGTGTTACTCTTTTGTGCTTAGAATTCGACCCTAGCACCAGCTCCGCCCATTACCCCAGCCCCCAAACCAAAACATTTACTCTGATTGTAAATTTGCTGCCCAAATAGGCAGCAAAGAGGACCCTTCTCTCTGAAGGCTGCCTGATTTTTGCTGAGGGACCACTCCTAGCCCTGGGGAATATCCCCCTGCCCCAGAAGAAGCCATTATAAAATTAACTGGCGATAAAACCAACCACAGGGGGATTGTGGGGCATTTATCTTTTCAAACGCCTTGTTGTTTTTGTCCATCTGGTTGCATTTAGTCCAGAGGTATAATTTCCAGTGCTGCTCTTTTCTGGTAGACCATGCAATTAAGGTATTTGAAAAACAAACAGCTCTTAACCACTGCACGGTGAGAAGCTAGTTTAGCAATCTGTGACCCATTTTCTCAGAGCAAACACAGTTATATATCCAAGATTATCATAAAGCAAGAATTGAAAGTCAGGAATTATTATTTAATATAATAATAATCAAACATCTTCTGGCACTTCTCGAAGAAGAGAAAATGAGATATGAAGAGAGCAGGGGAAAGAGGCTGTTGCAGAAATTATACTTAGAGCTTTCCAGTGGAAATTCCCAATATTTTCTTTAGAACTTCCATATATAACTACATACATACATATATATGTATATATATGTCTACATATGACTTTCAAGGTACATATGTATTTGGAACACACAGGAGGGAAAGACTCAGTGATGATAGGCTCATACTGACAGACATAATCGTATCAGGAAAAGAAAGGTTATTGAATCGCATTCAAGACAAGCATGGTTGTAATATTTTGAAAGCTGCCAGATTCATGCATGAACAATGCTAAGTGTGCAAAATAATTGATACTAGAGTCACCACTGTGCCCTTGTGCTTATACTTAGGTTATGAGACTACTTTTGCTTTTATTAATATATTCTTCCAAATAAGTATCTTGCTTCAATTTCACATGGTAATTTCTATACATATTTTTTTCCATGGTTGTATGGTGCAATCCACTTTGGAACCTTTCAAAATCTTTCACTAAAGTATGAAATGTGTGTGTGTGTGTGTGTGTGTGTGTGTGTGTGTTACACACTGGTTTTAGTCAAAAGTGCTACTCACAGTTTAGTCATTTATATTTTTCATCAGCTTTGGTTCTGAATGATTTTTCTCCCCTCAAATCTCACCCAAAAGATATGAAAACATTCCACCAGCAAAGAAATTCTAAATAATTTGTTTTGGACTTTGAGGTTCCTTTGCAAAATAGGAGTCACTAGAGGTGTTTTAAGCCTTGCTGATGTTCTCTGGGGACAGTGCTCCAAGAATTCTAAACCAGAACTCAGGGATCTAACGTCCAAATGATCTTGTAATGCCATCTTTACTCTCATGGTGGGGGGGGGTCATTTCCTTGAGGGCATGCCCCCTGTTCCCTCCATTGTGTCTTGACTTGCCCTGAGAAGAACCTTCTATTTTGTTTCTATACTTGAGTCAGTACGGATAATTTTCTCTTTGCTGCAAGGTATGGAAAGGTTCCTCTTGAGAGTGATGCATCCCCCACACAAGGAAGGCATATGGGCGCACTAGGGATTGGCATTCAATTTCTGAAGGCCTAGGAATGTGTGTATTTGTTTGGGTTCCTAGTCCTGGTTTGGGTCTTAAGTGGTGGGACAGTGTTGTATTGGGTTTGTTGTTTTCTTGTTTCCCTCATTGTATGGATGGAATTTAGAAAATCTAGGTGTGGGGTGGTGAATGAGGTAATCCAATTAGAGAGTGAAAAATTGTGGAAAGAAAAACATTATGAGCTTAAATATTAATGTCTCTATTCTCTCACCCCTGATCCACTTCTCTGTTTCTCTCCATTCATTCATTTTTCATATAACATATATACATTCAGCAAAAATGTGCTCCATACCAGACTCTGTGTGAAGAGTACAAAGGTGATTATGGACCTTCCCTGCTCTCAAGAGGTCCACATTCTAGTCTCTCTTTTTGTCCTTCACTTTCATCTCCAGTTCTTAGTCTGTACATGTCACCACAAGGTATAATATATGAACATTTATTTAGGAAAGGGTTTTGGGAGAATTCAACTTTTTTTTAACCCTCAAAGAATATTATCTTGAAGAAAAAATCAAACTAGAATTATAACATTAGGGGAAGTAAGATCAGGCTATATAATATATAGCCTGATCTTACTTTCTTAGTTTCAGTGTTTGACAAATTATATATATATAATTTGTCAAACATTGAAACTCCTTATCCAAGCGGAATTAACTTTCTCTCCAAGGGAGCTCCAGGATCTGTAGTGCCTTCGCTTCCCTTTCCAACTCAATTGTATAAAGAGATGCACCAAATGAGCTGTTTCATAACCCCACAAGTTTTCCACTTGACAGTTTCCCAGGCTTTCCTCATCTTCTTTCCCACTCTCTCACAACAGTTGCCCCTCCTCCTCCTAGAATACAGAAAAAGTCCCAGGGCCCCCTCCCCACTCTCCACTTTGCCAGCACCTGTGCAGCTGAGTTCCTCACACTCCTCAGCCAGCTGTTGTTGAGTGAAGTCACAAGGTATTTTGGTCCTGATGACAGAGGTGTGAATGGCAACTTCCACCCAACTCAGATGAGATCATGCATGTGAACTCTCTCTGAAAATGATAAAACCTTGATTAGACAAAGGCAGGAGGTGCTTACATTATAACTCTGAAGCTGACTGCCTTATACACACAGCAGACATGCCATAGGGAAAGGATCACTTCTCTTGTCCCAAGGAACAAGGGTCCATTTCCTTCTCCCATTGACAGCATCCCCGTTTCCTAGATTTGTATCTGTTGGAGAGAATTGAGTCCAAGAGCTCAGGATCAAAAGACAGGCATAGCTATATATTGATCACCCCCTGTAACAAAATGCAAACAATTTATCCCCTACTCCCACAGGGACATTAAGTGTCACTAAAGATGAAAGCAGCAAATGAATTGAATGAATTCTCTGTGATGAGTGTGAGTTCTTGTACTTTCAGAATGTCCACAGGTCACCTCACAATGACTAAATGAAGGGAGCACTTAGGCATAAAAATGGATAATTCAGAAAGAATGAGGAAGTAAGAAAGGCCTATTATTTGGTTTCTTTCATTCCCCAGAGGTTTGCTTGCCCTGGCCAGTATCAATATAGACTCTAAATACTAGGTCCTTGCTTCTAGTCATTTCCTGAACTAGTCATTCCTCCACTCTATTAAATAAATTTTAAAAGCAAATCTTGTCATTCACTCCCATACTTAAAACCATTCACAGGTTCACTTTGCCTAAGCCCAATTCCCATCCACTTACTCAATGCACAGACTCTCCATCCTCTGTTCCTTCCATTCTCCGCCCTACCCCTATCCATCTTAACTCTCTTCTCTCTCTTTCATGTACTATGTGTTCATTCTCATCTTTTGTGGTTCCTCCAACACAATCGCTGGGTGTTTGTAACCCACCACTTCCAGGGAATGCCATGAACCACCTCGTTTCTTCCCATAAAACTCATATTCATGCTTCAAAACCCAACTGAGACATCACCTGTTCCACAATTCCTCACCACATCCGACCTTTTCCACCTCTCTGTTTTCTCTGCTACTTATGGTGACTCTGTCACTGGATTTTATATGTTTAATTAAAACATAATGGCTTAGGAATTAAGTCATGAGCTCTGGAGTCAAATGGCTTGGATTTGTAACTTGTTTTAGTTGTGTAATTTGGGAGAGTTATCTAGCTCTCTGTTCCTTACTTTATTTATCTGTAAAATGAAGGATTGAAAAATTCCTAGTTATTGAGAGGTTATTGTGAGAATTAAATGAGTAAATGCTTGGAACACTACCTGGCATACAGTAAATACTCAATAAACGTCAGCCACAGTTACTGTGATTGCATCTCTTCCTGTCTATCTCAGGACCAGACTGAGCTCCACTCAAGGACAGGGACTGGGACATTGAACCTGCCCAATGCGTATTTCTGCCCAGAGCCTTAGAGTGGGTATTTTTTCCCTTTCCAATTAAATTCTACAAGTTTTAGTCAACAGCTTCAATTGCATTATTTCAGAACTTGGAACTCCATTTTGTAAGTGCCTGAGTCCCTTTTACTTTTCTAGATATGAGGCATCCACCTCTTGCCCAAATTTTCCATTTCAAATTAATAATCCAACAGCACTGATTCTGGCCCTTTGGCCCTTATCTCTGTCCTCACCCACCCCTCCCCACTCCTCTTTATGCTGCTTGGCCTATCTCAGTGCCTACCTGGAGAACCTATTTAATTCTTACAGCTCCAGGAACACTAAGAGTGAGAAAGGGAGCCACTGGCAGGAGGGGACTGCAAACGAGGTTACTATGTGGTGACTGTGAGAGGTGGTTTGCCACAGAGAGGAGAGATGGCCATCCTTGCTCTGCTCTCACAAACTCTCAGAATGTGATAGGCACATTGCCCATATCAGAATCCCCAGGGCAACTCTCAGGGTGTAGTGTCCCAGGCCGTAGCCTCTGTGGGTAGGGTCCAAGATTTTTCAGGTTAAACACAATTCTTAGGGGGTTCTGTGCACACTGACACTCAGAGCCACTGTCCTAGAGACATGAATTTATTCTGCTTCCAGTGTGAACTTGAACTGTCTGGGAGCAACGGGGACATCCTCTATTCTGACTCACGTACCTCTTCTCCTCCTAAGACCTCCACTTCTGCTCCAGATGTTGAGCCTGGTTCCAGAAAAACTGCCTTAAGATGTTTGCCCCAGAAGGAGGATCACAAATTATATCACATCTACTCCCTTTGATTAAATGCTCCTGCCCCATCTCTGCACTTTGCTCACCTATCAGGGGCTTGGGTGATGCCAGGTGTTGTGCATTTTAGAGGTGAATGCAGACTTCACTCCTTGCCCCTAGGGAGCTTGTGACTGGGTTAAGAGAGCAAGGTCAATTGCACGCATAAAACAAATATGGGGTATACTTGGTTGCAGGACTGTAACCAGAAAAAGAAAATGGATGAAGTATTTTCAGTGCATGAGGTATTCAGGCTCCACTGGTTCCCTCCACCTTTCTCAGATTTGTTGAGTTTTCCTTCCTTTCCTAAGAACTCCCACTGCAGAGATGAGGGAGGGAACAGCAGAGGATGTATCCTGGACAGTAAAAGTAAAAAAGGAAAGGCTTTGTTCCTGAAATAATCAGTTATGAAAACTCCACAAGCTAGAGTGCAATGTAGCTTTTTCTTTTCAATGAGATAGAGTTTTATGAAGGCATGGCAAAACCTCAAAGAACACATATAAATGGGGAAAAAACCCTATAGAGAAACATATACAATATGGGTAAAATTTATCCAAAAATACAAAAGCAAGCAGTGTGCAGGGAAGCGGAAGGGAAGAGCTAAATGTTGTTCCGTTGACCCTTCTTCCTCTAAGTATGTCACCCTACTCACCGATACTCTTCTCCCAGCCCTCTCCACCCACCTGCCAAACAGTCACTTTTGTTCCTAGAAGACTTCATTCAACACCCAATGCTTACTGAGCAGCTGTTTAAACAGCATATAATATATTGTATTAGGTGCCATGGAGGAGAGTGGAACGAGTGAAAACCAGCTCCATCCTTCACTGGAGCAGCTGACATTTATCTTCAGAGATGTTCTTTCGTTCTGGCTGTTCAAATACTTCAACATCAGTGCAGCTGGTTTATCCCCGTTCCTTTGTCTCTGTCTCTTTCACTCACCCTCTCACTTGAAGGGAGGGGGAGAGGAGAGAAATGCAACGGTTTTCTCTTGTTTCATGGAATACAGAACGCATAGATAAACCTCTGTCAACAGGACCTGGCATGTATCTAAATGATACTATAGATAGTGGAGAATGACTTTCTTTCATAAAATTTAGGTATGTTAATGTTTTGATTCCATTTCTTGTGTACAGATGATCAGACATTTGTAGAGCACACTGAGTAGAAAATGTTCTCATTAAACAATCCCCCCCACACACCTTAGATATCCCCTAATGGTTATGGAGGTACTTTTGAACAAAAGAAGGGCACCTATTGGAGCTACACTCTCTATTTACCATGTTTGGAGTCCTGCTGCCCACATGGAGAGTTTGTTGAAGTCATAAGCTTTGGTTTGTGTTCTGACACAGCCTCTACATTTTTGTGTTAAATGAATCATAGTGAGAAGAGCCCATTTTTGTTTCAGTGTAGAATTGATTTTTTTTTTTCTGTAATAGAGGCTGAGGATACGGCAGGAATGGGACTTCAGCTCATGAGGTGATTATGGCCCGGCTTGTCTTCATTGTGGCTGCCATGGTTCTGGTTCTGAATGCATAACTCTGCTTGAGGCATCTAATTTACCTAAATGGACTACTAGTTCCTTGGAAACTAGTATAAGTAAAAATAGTAAGTCATTCTGTAGGAACGTCTATCTCCTTCACAGGAAACTTCATGGTTCCCCACAACCATGCCCTCCACACCCAAAAATTTGGATCTGAGCACACTAACAATGGTCCACAGTGTATTTGTCAGACTCTGCTTATTTTATCTAAGACAACACCAGACCTGGGCCAGGATGAGGACCTCCCTTACCACTTTGCTCTCACGGTCTTTCCTCCTGCATCAGATGAAGACAGAAGACATTCCTACCCCTGCTGCAATAGTTTGGCCTCCTGTGAAAGACTGTTTCAACAGAAATATCTACATTTTTGTTACACACACACACACACACACAATGAACAGTAGCTTTCTGGATATTGGACCCTGGGTAAATAAATATTTGGAGAAAGGTATCATTTAGCGATGCACCCAAATTACACTACACACCAGAATTTTTAGTATCAGTTGAAAGCATCAATATTGTGACACTTCAGTGGCTTAGGAAGTAAGAATTCTGGAATAGGAAGTAGGTACTCATGTAGTGTCTGAAGTATTAAGGTTTACAAAATGTGTCCTTGCTAAGACAAATGAAAGTAGACCTTATGGACCTATGATCAAATTCTCTTTTCTAGTCTAGAATACAAATACTGCTTACAATCGTCCAAATTGAATTTGAAATCCTTCTGCCTAACTCCACTCTATACAAGCACCAGGAATCCAAGCAGCGTAAGTATCAAGTTAGCTTCCAGCTGGAGAAGTAGAGATAAAAGCATGGGATTCTAATTCTGTTCATTCAAAAGTGAGAGCAAAATCCAGGTGAGACCACTTACTGATGGTTATGTTTATTTGCAAGAGTATGCACCTGGATGTATATAGGCACAAATATTTGGACTTTGGTGAAAGTAGGCTTTCTACTGAAATAAAGGACAAGGCAGTATATTTATCCCAACTGGGAAGCATAATAGAAAGGCTGGATGTGGGGAAGGGTATGAGGTTGTGGCAGAAGCACCTGTTCCCCTAATCTCAACATGTGCCAAATGGTACAAAAAGAACACTAGGAAGCATCTTTAATAGAATTGTCACACAGATTCTCAGGTAGTTAATTGGTATATGGCTTTGGATTTCCGCCTGTTGGGAGGGATCTAAACCACGAGGAATTTCAAGAGTCCTAGAATAGGCCTATCAACCTAGAGTAGTTAGAAGGGCCATCTTCAAAGATTCAAGGAATTGAAGCATTCTAAGAGTTATTATAAAGAATTTAGAGAAGTTACAGCTTTTGTAAATTTGCCTTCCATAGTTCTTATCCTCTGCTTACTCTTAAGAGATACCATGTGTCATCTTTCAGGGTACATTGTATCATAACCTCGTAAATGCCGAGGGGAAGAACAGAGAGGTCTCCTTCTTGATATTTCTCCAGTGTGGTTGAGGTTAAAATATATTCATCTCCATCTTCTGACCAGTATGCATTGTACTTTCAACCCAAGTACAATGGATATTGTCAGAGTTAAGCAAAGGATAAAAATGAGACCTTCATGAAGCCTAAACAGTGAGTTAGCATGGAGTAAAGGATACAATAGAATGGAAAAGGGGAAAGAAAAAGAAGAAAAGCTTGTCACACTGTAGCTTGTTCATCATCTTGAACACAGTCAAATGAGAAGATGCTGGCAGGTGGACATGAGACTTCCTTACATGCGGTGGTGGCATTAGAGAGACTGCTGCTAGTTACAGTGGTAACAGTGTTCGCTTCAGACAAATTATTCTGAGAAAGCTGGTCAACATGGAAGTGGAGAGATTTGCTTCTGTTCTGACCCAGATATTACAGCACAGATGCATCCTGGACCATGTAGCCAATATGTCCCGTTCAGTTCTACTGAGTTAATAGTGTAGAGGGAAGAACCATCTTTTTCGGAACTGAAGGCTTAATGGCATGGGTTTTCTCATCACAGCTGGAAGGTTGACCATAGAGATGAGGGAATATACCTTATTACCTGACTTTGTTGGTTAGGCCATAAGCATTCAGAAAGAGTCAGATTAGGAACATCTTCAGTTGATACCAAGAAATTAATGGCAAAGACAAGTCCATTCAATTCTATGTAACTTCAAAAAGGAAAGCATCTCAAACAGGCTGATTATTGATAAGCAAAGATAGAATTCACAAGAAACACTTATACACATATACTACTCATAAATGTAGGTGAAGCCAGATAGTTCTTGCTATTTATAGGCATTATGAAAAGAAGAATCAGGTTAATGGGGGGGGGAATAGGAAAAAGAGGAAGAAGAGTCCAGTAGATTGGAATTCCAAATATTCTGCTTAGTGTCCAGCAGGATAGAGGGATAGAAAACTAAATCCTGAGGTAGAAGGTAACAGTGACTTTGCCAGGATCAATGCAGTATTTCTCCCACCACCCTTAACGCCTATGGCTGATAGTCATTTCTCATTAGCCAGTCTTTCTGCACTCCATTAGCAGTAAGCAGTCCATCAGAAACCCTGAATGGATAACTTTTTGTAGACTGGAAACCATTCACACTTTGCCAGTTGGATAATGCCAATTAGTTCATACCATTCTCATAAGGTTTTGAACACCTGGCCAATACTGCTTCCAGTGAATACCCTCATCCTTGGTAGATTAAAGAGAGCTTGTGATATGATAGCCTCCCACCCTGGGTGAATAGAATAAAGTGAATACCCAACATGAAAAGGAGAAGGAGAGAAAACATGGGAATACAAAAAGAAGAAGAAGAAGAGGAAGAAGGAAGAAAGAAGAAGAAGGAGGAGGGGGAGAAGGAGAAGAAGAAGAAGAAGAAGAAGAAGAAGAAGAAGAAGAAGAAGAAGAAG